>JAXCLR010000050.1:78197607-78219703 GCA_035584095.1 Annona squamosa | reverse complement strand
AATAAAGATTAACGCATTAAAATAAAAATAATAGTAAAATATAAAAAAGGAGAGTCGCCACTAATATTTTTGGGAAGATTAGAACCTAAATATTGTGTTGATGAATAAAGTACAAGTTTACATAAATAGAGACTGGATTACGGGCAAATCATATGCTATGACATAATAAAATAAATAGGGCATTGTTTAAAGGTTGGACTAGAACAGTGATTACAATCGCTTTGGGTATTTTTGAGATAAGAGAGAGATAGTGGCAATAGGCAAAAAGGTAGGCAGAGATGAAAATGAAAGAAAAGAGATGCTGAGCAAAAATGGAGACCAAGCGCTAGCGTCCTCCTCTTGCTCTCATGAGCTTATTGTCTTTTTCAGACGTTTTGGAGTCCTCTATTTATAGTCTTTTTTGGGCAAGTTGCCTATCCACGTGGCAACCTCCCATTGGTTGATTGCGCATTGGTCGTGACATGTGCTGTGTACTTTATTTTCTCTTCTGGTTTTGTTATTTTCCCGTTGGTTCTTACATGCTAGGTTCTCCTTCTTCATTTCTTCTCTGAGCAATGTTGCTTGGTGCCCAAGTAATGAGCTAGACGGCAGAGATTGTTCAATGAGTGATAGGTTGCAAATGGGTTGCAACGGCTGGATCTGGAGAAGAAATGCAAGAGTCATTACATTGTGGCTGCTTGAACCAGTGGAGAGGAATGGAGGGGCTGCTGGAGATGGGGGATGCCAGCTTTGGGTTGCCGTGAATCGAAGATGTCAGGCCTGTTTTGTGAGGATGTGGATTGCTACCTGAATGCCGGATCCGGAGGAGAGATGGCGGGAGTCATTGGTATGAAGCTATGTCGACAGCGGGTTGCTGCTGTGGAGGTTAAATGCTGCCGGAATCAAGGCTGGCTAGAAGTTGGGTTTTCGCATGCGACTTTGAAAAAGGCAGATCTATCGGAGATGAGGAAGTAGAGCTTCGCCGGAGAAGACAGCTAGAGGTGTGCATGTCGTCGACCGGATGAGCGGCTTTGATCAGTCGTCTGATGATTACCGATGGAGATTGCAAGTGGCATGTTAGAATTTTCTAAATAAAATAACGTTCACGTGTTTTATGCCTATTTATGTCGTTTCATTGTTTTCTATTTAATGTTGATACAGTTTCAGCCGTTTACATTTTTTATTTAAAATTTTATTTAAAACGTTACATGGCACAACTATATATATGGATACCAGCCTTCTCATTTGATAATCATTACTTGCAAGAACTTGACTTGGATCCTCTTTGCATTCCCTTATTCTCTTGATCTCTTGAGTTCTCAAACGAAGTCTTGTGAATTTTCTCTTTGTTCTCAAATTTCATTCTAAATCCGTTATTTAGTTATCAGGTGTTTGGAATTTAGAAGGGAAGCCGCTTCCCTTCTAGATTTGGTACTCTCTTTGTATCCTATGGGCAAATTGCTATAACTCTAAACAGTTGTAAGGATGCAAATATTGCCTTAAGGTAAGTGACAATTGTAACATACATGGAAGAGTAACCTATTTTGATTTATATAATTTTCACTTTCCTTAAATTTTTACTTCTCTTATTCAAAGTCTGTGCCCCACATGGCAGCCATGGCTTTTCCTTCGTGAAGAGAGAGAGAGTACGAGTTGGGGAAGATGGCTTTATGGTGTTCTGTTGCAGCACAGAGAATCATGCACCTCATTTTTAATGATTTGGACCGTACAATCTCATAAGATGTTGTTGTAATGGGCCCAGATGGTGTAGATTTAAATCTAACGACATATTATTATGCAAAATTTGATCCAAACTTGCAAACCATCCATCTCGTTCCAATAGGCTTAAAATGTTTTAGTTCTTTCAAAAATAGGGTGTTATCAAGTTAGCTGAACTCGAACTACGAACCCATCCAATTAATTATAAAGGAACCACCAGCTCGTCTCTGCTGCTCATCTGAAATTCTGAATTGAGTCGAGTCCTTCTCAGAATTAAGACTTTCTTTCAGTCTGGCGTCAGAAAATTAAAGATGCATGCATGCCACGATCGATCCGATTCGACCGAGCTCTTCCACACCTCTGGAAGACACGTGCAAAGGCAGGCATTCAAAACAAAGGCACAGGTGAAGCTTTCTAGCCTTGCATTGCATGCCATCTCCATGCATGCTTAGACAACTTCATTAAAGTCCAAAGCTCAGCTTTCACGTTCATGTCTGCACGGCCTTTCAATCCCCCCAACTCATCTACCTCCTCCGAAACTAAATGTTCAGGCCCGTAACCGTGACTCTCTCTCTCTCTCGCCCTTACTTTGCCTGGATCACGCTTCAAGTCATGTGACCCCTCCACGGGTACACGCCGTGGATCATGTGACGTGCATACCACAGTCCAAACCTTCATTTATTATCTCTCTCTTCCAAACCTCAAATCTATATACACACACATTCATTCTCAGCTTGCTCCTTTCAATGCATATACACCTTGTCCACGTCCTTCCATCCCTATTCCTTACCTATATATCATTCCCAACACTTCATATCATTCCCAACACTTCGGAATTAGTTATCATGGAGTTGAAAAAGTACTTCATTTCTTTGACGGTTCACATGGTCCTTTTCTTTTCCTTTCTCAGCGTCCGTGACGCTCTCCGGTCTACACCTGCTGGTGAATGTTTTTCCCCCCTTCACCAGTTAAGTTTATCTAACCGTATCTAGTTTCTTGTGCATTCTTCTAATTACGTTTCCATACTTTTTTGTTATTTTGTAGATAATCACAAGGGTTTGAGCGACAACCTTGACTTGAATTTACACAGCAATAAGGTTCGTTTACTTGAAATTGGATTATTATCTTATTAGCCGAGCTAATATAATCTTACATCGGCTAAAATGGTGTATTTTTTAAAAGGCCTTTTAGATTTTTACAGAAATATTTTCCCGAGTATAGTAACTTTACAATTTTTGAACGTATGTACATATATTTTTTATTTTAAAAATCAATATTTTGGGGATAATGTTGATTTTAAAATTTTAAAGTATATGCACATATATCAAAAATTTTGTAAAACATAATATATTTTTTTGATGAAGATAAAACTTAATATATATATATATATATATATAAAAGTTAAAGATAATTGCAAATCTAGGAATAGTTCAGTTGAGTAAAGTTTGGGTCTCTGCAAGGTTCGACTCCTGATAAGAAATGTCTTTAAAAAATACACTTTTTAACCTAGATTAACATAATGGGCGGCTGTATTTTTTTTTTTAAAAAAAAATTGTATTTCTGGACGTTGGTGGTGTGTAGGAGTGGGCGAATGAAGAGGAGGCCGGAACGGAGATCTTCCCGACTGGATCGAGCTTGCCAGACTGCTCCCATGCGTGCGGCCCGTGCTTCCCGTGCAAGCGCGTGATGGTCGGCTATCAATGCGCTGTCGCCGAGTCCTGCCCCGTCGTCTACCGTTGCATGTGTAAGGGAAGATATTACCATGTGCCTTTCAACTGAGATATTCCATCACATCCATTCCTTCCTTTGGCGGGGCCACCTTTTGGGTTTTCTGTGTTGATCAAGGGCTGTGATTGTCGCCAGTCTTTTCTCTATTTTTTTTCCTTTCTTGTTTTGTTCTGAGTTTTTGTTTTCTGGGACCTGTAGTCAAACGAAAAGTAAACGGACTTCTGTGCCAATGGATGATTTTGTCAATGCCCGCAAAAGCTTTCACTGGGTATTTTGATGCGCGCGAATCCAGGTTTCGTATGTTTTCATTTTCGCGACGCATTTCACTCAGCATTCATCTCGACGGAAGTTACGGTGATTTTTTCAAAACTAACCCTTTATATTTCGAAAATAGCATATTTGCCCCAAGCGTTAAAATTGCAAAACTAACTCTAAATTTTGCCCCTTTGCTAATCCAATGCTAACAACGTTAACATTTTTTTGATCGTGCTACAACGTTAAATTCAGTTGGTGAAAAATAGAAATTGATCAAATTGGCCTTGATAAAAATTGAATTATGAATATTTGGAAGTCCTTATCCTTCCCTTAGTCCTTGTTATCCAATAGGTGTGCAACTTGGATAAGGTACTCATCAAACCCATTGGATATCCTAAAATAAGTATAGTAGAATTCTATTTTTATACAATAGGATATATTCTAGGTAAAAAGAGATACTCGGTTCAATTAGGGTCGGGTAGATTCCAAAGTCAAGGTATTCGGAACCGAGGCAAATTACTAATATATGTTTAATATATTTTTTAAATATGTAAAAAAGTGTTTAATTTATTTATCATTTAGTAAATTTAATAAATGTATTTCAAAACTAATGTTATTATCATCTTGATTATAGATTTTTAAATGAGACTTATAATAAATTTATAGCTTCTAAATATAATATAAATACTATTTTAAAAACTAATTTGAAATCGAAAACAAAACCAAATCTAACCTTAACTGACCAGACTTAAAATAAGGTTAGATAGAAGTTTTTGAGAATAGAGTAAAGGTGGGATTTACTGTGAAACAAACCTATCCAACTCAAGTTTCATCTTTATTATTATGAAATGATCTTGAGGTGTGTCTTAAATTGCAATCATGATCTTTAGGCACACATTAACTTGTTAAGTAATCAAAATTTACCCATCGAATGTGTGGGTCGTCATAAATATGTAGAGTTTTTAGTGCACCATGGTTTTTTTTTTATCATGTCACTTACTTAGGATGATCAAACACCTAACAAATATGTACTCCACAAGCAGGATAACGAGGTCACTGTATCTACCGAATATTTGAACCCTGAATCTCTCATTCATGCTACTTTACACATTCATGTTAGCTACATGAGCTTCCTAATGATGACTAAGTGCACCATACTTGAATACACTATCTTTTTCAAATGAAATCCATGGTTATCAACTTGTGCCTACCTAATGGAGGCCATCCATTTGCCAATTAAATGCATACAACATCCTTATCTTACAATTTTGACCATGATCCAATTGATGTAACACCAATTTGTAATTTCGATGAATTAAATCATAGCAGTAGAAGCCTTTGAGGCAATGCCTCAGTGGTCAAAGTTGTTGCCAATGTACATTGATGACTCTGTTTTGATGTTGAGCATCTGCATTCTTGCATGGGGAGCTTGTGATGGTGTATGTTTTCCTTGAATTTCTATGGGAGTGTTCACCAAGTGAGTTTTTAAGAAACATTGCTAGAAAAATTGAATTATTAATTAGATTTTTGCAAGAATGGTGATAGAAACTTGTAAAAATATCTTAAACTCTAATTGTATTACCAAGTCGAGATGATGCAACATATGAAATCAAAAAAAAAATCATAGCAATAGAGAACCCATAGATTGCTACTAATAGTGTTGTCCCCTTTGAAGTCGATGACTTTTCAAATTTGCAAAATTCATTATCCAAAGATATATACATATATAATTAATAAATTTATAAAAATTTTAAATGTTCATTGATTTTAAAAGCTTACATAGTTATAATTGATAAACATTGTTATTAATTTAGCTAAATATATAATTTTAATAAAAAGGTCAATGGGGTTCAAACTTAGATTGAGGCATTAGCTTTTATCTAAACAAAAAAATTTTGAAAATCAATTGAAATATGATTAATAAATAAGGATTCCTAATGTCAGACATCAATGTTATTTAAAAGAAGATAGCAATTACATAGACACTTAGCATATGTTTGGCAAAGAAAAATAAAACCTTTTCATACAACTATCCTAATCTCTTGTATTTTTCACTTGTTTCCACACAACTAAAAAAGAACTTATTTATTTTAATTTCATTCACTTTATTCCTAATCATTATCTCTATTAAATCAAATCATTACCCTAGCTATTTAGTTCAAAAAATTCTCCACTAATCTTTTTTCACTTCTTTTTCATTTACCACAAGTGATTTTATATGGGATGAGAATAAGATGTAATATTTCTCAATGCACATTTAATCATTTTCAATACACTTTTACTTATTTCCAATACAATTGTACTCATTCCTAACACATATTTAGTCATTCCCAATACATTATCCTCGTCTCATCTCATCTTTAGACTGCCTCTTGTCAAAATAAGCATGATTCAGCGAAAAAACATTAGGCCAAATGGAGCCTAAAATACCTTCGGAAGGCCTGCGGAGAGCTAATTAAGATGATTGTATGGCGTTAAAAACAATTTGACCAAACAAAGAGGTGCTTCGTGCGAATAATGCAAAAGCAGATACCCACTTCCACGAATCGCCAAGAGCAAGACGTGCCAATGGCGTCCGAGTGCTGTTGTCTTTTGCAACCGGTTTTGAGTATTTTCCTACATCTTTGCCTACGTTATCATCTTTTCATCCCACGATCGAGCCAGCCACCATGTGCCTTGTTAAGCAGTCATCAACAAACGGGTAACGTTCGATTCCGAAAATAAATTTCATTTTACGCGACAATAATCTCGAGTAGGGGATCGAAACCGTAACCGAAGAAACATGGCATTGTAGGATTAAAAACGGCCACGTCGTTGAATTTGAAATTATTGCTCTTTTCTGGCCACGTCGTTAACTCGAGATGACGATGCTGACAGATTGTGGCCTGATTTAACTTAAAAGTTGAATTCCAATATATGATGGAATATAATGGCTTTTCTTAGATGATTGATTCTTTTACTATTTGGATCATGATGAGAAGTATTCTATTTAAGTACAGAGAAGTCTGGTTTATCAAAAAAAAAAAAAAAAGTATAGAGAAGTTTGGGTCTCTCGCGGACACATAATTATACTTTTTGGTTGTACATCGTCTATTAGTATTATGGGAAGAAGTATTGAGAATGAAGATTTTGCACTTAACGTTTTTATAACTACGGAAATCTATAGAGACAAATATACTTCTGTATTACATAATACGTTGCGATTTTGGATATAATAGATTTTTTCTATAATTTTTTACGGAAATTTTGCAATAAACATGTACATGTAGAATTTATATTTTATTGCATATAATTGATAATTTGTGCTAACAAGTTGTACCAGTGCATATTTAAATTTGCCTCTTTGAATGGGTAAATAGATTTTATGGAAAAGAATCGAAGCTTATTTTTTGTTCTATTTCCAATGTAGGCTCTGTTTAAATTTTAATATGCTTGGCATGCTTTATTTGGAATATATATATGTATATATTTTCATGATCATGATGCATATATTGAGCATATTTCAATTTCATTAGCATGCTTTATCGAATTTGAGAATTTACATTCTCATGCCTTTAATCATGCATATCCATGTATGGACATGGTATCTAATGGGTATAAACCATTCTATAGAATGAATAATAGCATGATTAAAAAATGAACTAGAATGCTTGAAGAATAATTGAATATGGTGCTTTGTTATATGTACACCAGACATCGTATCTTCGATTGTGATAATTAATAAAAATATATTTTTCGAGTTTTAATATTACTGTTATGGATGTCCAATTGTAGACACCTCTATCTCAAGACCAAAATAAATATTATAAATATTATATGTAAAATAAGGTAAATATATGTATATGGGCTAAAATGTAAGCCCCCATTTGCAAAAAGATGAAAAATTCATCAAGATAACTACAAATGGGCTCATAACCAATAGCCCAAAAGGAACCGGTCAAGCAGGCTAAGGAAACCAAGTCTACCAGTCCAAAGGGGCCCATCCAATTTTGGTCCACAAGAGTGAAGCTTCACAGCAACAGCCCGCTTGAAGCAAATGCCTTCAGCAGGCCTTAACATAGGGGTGGGTATTGGGGCTGGTCGACTTGTGACCGGCATTGACCCAACCCATTTTTGGTCAAATAAAACTAATATATTTTTGACCCGATATAGGGATGGATCAGAAATTTTGACCCGAATTCAAAAATAGGGTTGGGGTGGGTTAACCATGTCCCGACCTGAATAGTCCGACCTGCCCCACATATATAAATTTATTAAAAATTATAAGACTATATTGAAATATTATTATTATTTTCTTTCAATTTTCTCACTTTTTTTATAACGAACTTTATCAATAATAGAAGAATCAATTTATTCAAAAAGCAATATAAGAATCAATAAAAAAATTTGTATGTATATATCCCTTATGTGTAATTATATATTAACCTATTTTAATAAATGAATACTATATTTTCAAATATTTTATTTTCTTAATTATGTATTTTTAATCATTAGTGAAATATTGAAACATATAATATTTAAATTTAGTATAGATGTATACTTATATTCGATAGATATATAAATTTTGAAAATTATCTTTTTTGACCGGTATTTTTTACCCAACCCGTTATCCCAAAACCGATTCGATACTGACTCGAATTTTGTCCTTAGACTTGAAAGAAAAAAGTAAGGGTTAAACCGACCTTATCCCAACCCAGTATAAAATAAGGGTCAAACAAGATTTTTGAAAAGTAATGTCAGGGTTAGGCAAATCCTGACTCGTCTCAACCTGCCCCAATTTCCACCCCTACCTTAACATCAACAACCCACCAGAAAATAGGCTCATCCAATTGCAGCCCACCAGACTTCTCCTCACTCCAACAAGCCTATGAAAGCAAGGCTCTAGCACAACTTTCAACAACCTGGCCAAGCAACAACATGAGTTATAATAGCTCACTTCCAGCCAAGCAAAAATATGACAAATACATGTTTTTTCCAACTACACAAGGGATTGACAGCAACATGCCATTATCCAGAACATGTGGAGAAGCTCCCACGTTTTAGTAGCATGAGCTCTCCTCTATAAATAGAGGATCATTCCAATAGCAAAGACACAAGAGATATCCTAAGTGGAGAGGGTGATTATGCAAAAATCATAACTTTTACACTTCATCTTCTTACCTTCACCTTTAGCCTCCTAGCCCTCCTCTTTTAACTTTCTTCTAGCCCCACAGTCTTGTAAACAGGTTTTCTTTCTTATTTTCATTCTCATATCCATGTAGCTACTCTGGATCAAGTAAATTATTGCTATAACTGTTTGATCTAGAAACCGAAATACATACTCTATAAGATTAGTACCTTTTATTCAATGAGAAGGGATCTAATCTTCCCTTAAATATCAGTGGTGACTCCATCCAATTTTGCAAGTTTCTCCGCCGTTACGGTCGTATATAGATGTTGCGATTTGTTTGATCTATTACTAACATTTTCGGTGTTTTGAAGTTACAGCTGGTACCGTTCATGTCATTCAACTACTTCCAGTAAGATGCATAGCTATTATGGTAAAGAATCGATAGGGAAATGACAACGCTTTGATATTATTTAAAGACCATTTTACTAAAAGATCATATTGCCCAAGAATACAGAATTCCAAAGCACATATTACTGCTCCAGATGCTTAAGATCTCCAAATCCGAGCCATTCTGTGGAAACTTTTTATTTTCAAAGGAATATACTGACAACTGTTCTGTTTAATGAGAGCTACGGGTCCAAGTCCAGGTTTTACAAGGCTAGAGAAATGTTCTTACCCATCGTAGCATTCGTGTGGGGTGTTACACCAATGCATGCTTGCAAACCGAAAATTATAAACCTTGCTTGGTTATATAATTGTCGAATAGTATGATTTTGATTCCATACTGGTCTTTTGGATTTTGTGCAAGAACATATTATACCGTGCATAATTGTGATGTAAAATAGTCATGCAGATTACATGTCAATTTTGAACAATTTCATCTTGATTTTGTGAGCATGTTTGAAAATTTGTAAATTTATGAATTTAATACTCGATTTGCTCATACGTCATAATGCCTTCTGTGTGTGTGTGTGTGTGTGTTTTTTTTTTTTTTTTTGATTTCGTATATATTACATGCATGCTGCCTTCTTTTTGTCTGGAAGCGAGGTGTGCATTTATTTTGTCTGTCATGCCCGCGGGCCCCAGTACTGTGTTATTCATTTCCATGAGCGGACCTGGGCCACGTAATCCAGCTAGCTCATCACGCGCGGCCGCAAAGCCTCTTTGGTTCATTTTATTTCTGCAGGACGGACGGATGGAGGAGGAATGGAGGAGGAGCGTTGAACAGCTGCAGTGCCGGCAAGGAAGGTCCAACGATCCGATCGGCCTAGACAGCAATGTCCCGTAAGGTCCGCGCTCCAAGCTTCGGTCGCGTCTGTCAAGGTTTTCCTTTTGCTAATTGCTCGTTTTTTCAACTTCAATTAGCCTTTATTTTCCTTTCAAAAAGAAAAATCGCCTTTATTTGCGTTCTCCCATCCAACCTTTCTCGATCTTCAGCTTCATCGCGGGCTTCTTCTGTCTCTTGTACTTGCTTACGGAATTTAGGAAAAATACACAAAAAAAAAAAAAAGCCACTGGTTTATGTATCCCTCCATCCAATCACTTCAACTGTTGGCGTGTGCATGACATTGGTCATGAGACCCATGATTATAAAGCTTCGGTCAAAATATCCCGCTTAGGAAATTAGAAATAAATTAAAATTCATGCAATTGCAGGAAGAAGATAACCGAACAAAGATTATCTTATAACCATCCAATCCTTTTGAAGAGATTTTTTATCGCTAATAATAGTCAATTACATAGGTAAGGTGTAGAAAACAGCCATGAAAATAAAGCATATTTTTATTTGTCCCTTATTTATTATGAAATATATTAGTTATAATAATTATATTTTTTCCATATTATCATTTCCGTTCTTTTTACTCTTATTTCTTTTATGATTGGCATCATCTCAACGTTAATGACATGATCCGTCAAAAAAGTAAAAATGTTAATGATATGGTGAATATTCCCTTTGGCATACCTTTTTCCCCTCCTGTTAATGAAGGATTTTGGTTGCTGTAGTTTTGCTGATGAGGAGCACTACTGCTGTGCTCTTATTGCTACTCTCGCTAAGCAATTCCTGCCTGTCCGCCCTAAGAGGCCCGGGGACACGCAGGCGTGAAGTGATTGTAGCAAAACAGGGCGCCGTTGCAACAGACCATGGTCGTTGTTCCGGAATTGGGAGGAACGTTCTTCGCGAAGGAGGCCATGCCGTCGATGCAGCTGTCGCGGCGGCTTTTTGCTTGGGCGTCGTGAGTCCAGCGTCCAGCGGCATTGGAGGTGGCGCCTTCATGCTCGTCAGAGCTGCAACCGGAAGCGCTGTGGCCTATGATATGAGAGAAACGGCTCCACTGCACGCCTCTGAGGTAGCCGCTTACATAACCCATATCGTGTTGTTTGGTCTGTGCATAACCCCTACAAAAATTAGTTTCCGCTTTGGTGAATTTCAATTTTCCAGAACATGTACGCCAACAATTCGGCCTCTAAAGCAAGCGGACCACTCTCAGTAGCAGTTCCAGCTGAGATCGCTGGTCTTCACAGAGCGTGGAAACAGCATGGGCGGCTTCCCTGGCGGAGGCTGGTCATGCCAGCAGCAAATCTTGCCCTGAGAGGATTTAGGATCTCTCCTTACCTGCATTTCCAGATGGTCAGCACAGAGGCAGGAATTGTTGCAGACGGAGGACTGAAACAGATATTCACGTCGAATGGGACCCTTTTGAAGAAAGGCGACATCTGTAGCAATAAGCGGCTGGGCTTGACGCTTCGACAGATTGCAATGCATGGGCCAGAAGCATTCTACAATGGCTCGATTGGAGCGAAGTTGGTGAGAGATGTTCGAAAGGCTGGTGGAGTGCTGTCGATGAAAGACTTGAAAACATATCGAGTGGAGGTGAAAGAGCCAATCTCTGCCGTAATCATGGGGCTCGAGATAATCGGGATGCCTCCGCCTTCATCAGGTGGCCCTGGAATGATCCTTGTAAGAACCTCATAATCCTTCTTTCATCTTAGTATCTATGAGCAATTGTAATTAGCGATTTCTTCGACACAATGTTTTGATGCTTACTCAATCCAATTCTATTGAGCATCCAAGAGCGAGAAGCTATATGTCTCTTCATTTATTATGCAGGTGCTTAATATTCTCTCCAAATATGGATTCCCTTCTGGTGTTTCCGGCTCCCTGGGGCTTCATCGAGAAATTGAGGCACTGAAACACATGTTTGCTGTTAGGATGAATCTGGGTGATCCGAATTTCGTCAATGTGTCAGCAGTACTTTCTGATATGCTTTCACAAAAGTTTGCTGAAGAGCTGAAGGCAACCATATTGGACAATACGACATTTTCACCAAGTCGCTATGGTGGCAAGTAAGCAACCATATGCTAGCATCATTGACAATGAAACCACTAAGCTGAAAATTTGTTGATTGTACTCGTAGGTGGAACCAAATCCATGACCATGGCACAAGCCACTTGTGTGTTGTTGATCGTGAGCGCAATGCAGTTTCAATGACCAGCACGATAAATGGATACTTTGGGGCGAAATTTCTATCCCCGAGCACTGGCATAGTGCTCAACAATGAAATGGATGATTTCTCCATTCCTGGGAACCATCTCCCTAACAGTCCACCACCAGCCCCGGCAAACTTCGTCAGTCCGTTCAAAAGGCCATTATCTTCGATGACCCCAACCATCATTGTCAAGGTAAATCACCTTCTACATAACAAGCCATCAAGGATTAATGCAAAAATCGTGAGGCTTCATTTGGATGCACTAGAACAAGGTGTAACAGGGATTGGATGACTTCTCATGTAATTGTCCAAGTACGGAATTTGGTTCAAAGGGACATCTAAATTCTAAACCGATAGCTTTCAGATGGCGATGATGGTAATTGATTTCACCAATTCACAGGATGGACAACTGAAGGCGGTGGTAGGTGCAAGTGGAGGAGGCATGATCATTGCAGGGACAACAGAGGTCTTCTTGAACCATTTTGCCAAGGGAATGGACCCTTTCTGTTCTGTTATGTCTCCAAGGGTTTATCATCAGGTCCCCACACACCAATCCCACATCTCATTTGGTTATCTTTTATTACATTTCTTTCTATTGTTTGAATCCGTTAGCAGATTTCAACAATCTTCAGTACCTTCATTATACTTGGGAGAACTAAGTCTTACTTGGGACGTTTTCTTCTGATTTATATCCAAATCCAAAAAACAAAAAGACCAACTTGTGCAAGTTCTTTTCATTGACCGACTGAGTCCATCTCCTATAGCACATGAATCGTACAAACAGCTTTTGGGTACTTATCCATCAATTCAGTGCTAATCCCCAATTAAATCTTCTTGGTCTTTCAGCTGATCCCAAATGTAGTAAAATACGAGAACTGGACAACAGTGAGGGGCGATCACTTTGAAGTTCCTGGCGGAATGAGGGCTGCCCTAAGAAAAAAGGGGCATGTCCTAGAAGGCCTTGCTGGTGGCACCATTTGTCAATTCATAGTGCACAACTTAGAAGATGCGAAGGCCGTTGGAGGCATCGTTTCTGGGGAACTTACCGTGGTAAGTGATCCACGAAAAGGTGGTTTTCCTGCTGGATATTGACAAAATGATCCACCTTGTCATGACATTGAGAATAATTGAGCTATTTACATGTAACTGATCTTCATCGATGGAAAAAGATTGAAGATTTGAGATCAATTGGATTATCTACATTTCACCTGTTACCCACCCTTGGCATTTTGAAAAAATTTAATAAAACAAAAAAAATGCTTGTTAGCTATTTTGGAAGCCCAACCATTATGGGATGTTCCACCAAACGTTCCTGCTTTCTAATCTAGGGTACAAAAAAAAAAAAGGAAAAAGAAAAGAAAAGAATAATGCAAAAATAAATAAATAAAAAAACAGAAGAATGACCGGAAAAGTAAAAAAGAGATTATCAGATTTTGTTTTTCTTTGAATGGTGGTGTCAACCGGATATTCAGAGACATGCAACTCCTTGGGATTGGAATTGTCATCTGTATAGATGGGATAGAAGGACAAGGGATAGTCAGAGGAAAAATGAAAGTAATCATATCTTATGTTTTATTATTTGGGTTTTTTTAAATATATCCATTAACTTTGATCATAATTCAAATTAGACCAACCATGTTTAAAAATCTCAAATATTCACTAGGTTTGTACAAAATTCTGAAATATACCCGCTCTGTCACTACGCGATAAAACGACGTCAAAAAAAAGTAAAATTACTAAAATGCCCGTGAGAATAGTGCGAAAAATATATATTTATTTATTTATAGAATTTTTGCACTTTTAATAATAGATATGTTCATTTAAATAAAAATTTTATGTGAAAATTATTGAAGAATTATATTCTTATTAAATCTTTACTTATTAAAATTTAAACCTCGGTACATGTTATTGATTGTTTGTTTACTCAAGTGTATAAAAATAATTAAATATATTATCCAACTCGAAATTAAATAATCTTACAAATCAAATAGGTATGAAATAGATGAAAATTTTATTGTAACCTGTTCAATTTACATGTGCAGAATTACATATCATTTTTTATAATTCGGATCATTTAAACTAACTGCATGTGCACGGTTGAAGAGTTCACGAGAGGAGAACCAAAAGACGGTGCTCCATCATCTTCGGTGAAGCAATCATAATTGTCGTCAACACCCATTCCAAATCGGATCGCTTGCAGCCATAAATCACAAGATCAGGGTCGTTCTATCAATTGTTTGAAAAAAATACCATTAGAGCCGCTAGTCTCTCTTCTGGCAACAACTATTCTTCTTCAAGATTAGCAGGATCATCAAATCTCTCGCCTCTGCTATCCTCTACCACGATGAATGGTAGGATAAGCAGATGATCCGTCACAACGTCACCTCCTCTGCCAACTTCGTCGATTCTGACATGAATACGTGTGTCCATTCCTTCGCACTCGCCGAATTCCCGGCACGAGAGGAGCACAGCAATCCTCATGTTTCCACTGCCACCTCTGGCACTGCTGCCCGAGGTATCCATGGGTACATGTTGCCGAAGTACATGGAGTGCGGCGAAGCCAAGGGTAATGGCCGACGTCTATAGCTTTGGCTTCGTGATACTAGAGATAATGAGCAAGCGTAAAGCCGCGGACTTCCGATGGCTGGAGGTGTTGCTAGTGGAAAAATTCGTGAATCGGGGGCGATAAAAAGGGCGCTAGTGGATGTGGTGGTCTGGAGGTTCGATGGATACTGCAAGGGTGAGGAGCTTGCAAGATTGGTGAGATTGGGGCTAGCTTGCACGCATTCAGATCTAGAGCTAAGGCATAGCATGCAGCAGATTGCGAGAAATCTTGATGGGAAGGACAGCTACCAGCAGCTCGTGGCAGAGGAGAAGGGAGGATTGTAAAGCAAGATCATGGCATCTCTATTGTTAGTGAAGAGAATCCAGGCTCAGGGGTATTCGAGGTATTTCTAAAAATTGTCAACGTTTTTACAACGCCTCTGTTAATTAACATAACAGGCGTTGTCGGAGCAGGTATATTCGAAATTTTGTGCTAATGCAATTAGTATATTTCAAAATTTTAAAATGTAGTTGTTATATTTAGAATTATAATTAAAAGTAATTGTTATATTTAGGAAAAGCTATATTTCATGCGAAGTGTTAAAGGCAAAACTAAGCGGTGCTGAAATTTTCTGTCATGCAACTGCCACGATGTACTTGTATAAAGAGGGGTAACTTTTTTTGGGAGGGCAATTATTTTTTTCCCAGGGAGGCACCTTCTTATGTTATTTAAATTTTATTATACCTATTAGTGTATTTTTCAAAATTTCAACTCTCGTGCCACTAGGGCTTCACCTTGGTCGTAATGCCCCTCACCTCATTTTTAGGTTTCACCCAGGTGGTGATGCCTTTCGCCTCATTTGTAGATGATTGGATATTAGAGTGTGTTTAGGAATAAATAAAACTTTTGATGAAAAGTTGCAGAGAGTAGAAGTTGTCAAATGATGTGATATGATATGGGTAATAATGAGGAATAAATAGGATAAAGTTGAAATAGATAGGTTAGTTGTGTTGTTAGTTGTGTAGAAATGATTAAAAAGTAGGGTAATTGTATAGAAAAATGTGAATAAATGATTAAAAAATAAGATAATTATTGAGAGTAAAAAATTCTAGATTGAAAAGTTTTAACTTAACAACTTTTACTTATTAACAAACACACCCTTAGGCTTCATTCTTTTCCCAAATAGTAGGATTTTGATATAAGTCTTCTTAAAATTTGATGTATATAAGGAACTTGTATCTTCTAAAGTTGACAAACGAAACATGATTTCTCCATACTAAAATCACTTATAATAATATCTTAGTAATTGATTATAATATCAATTGAGATGAATGTAAATATACTATTAAAAAATTTTCAACTATGATTACAATGTGGCTATGCTTATAAAGGGAGGATGCAACCCTATTTAATCTAATATTATACCATAGGGTAAGGTAAGAGATGATATTTTATATTAAAATTAACTTTTGAATTGTTACCTATGTATAGTTTCAACCTTATTTTAATCCACTTCCCCGCATGATCATCTCTACTTTCCACAAGTTAGCCACCATATGCTTTGTGAAACAACTA
Source organism: Annona squamosa (assembly GCA_035584095.1). Classification (NCBI taxonomy): domain Eukaryota; kingdom Viridiplantae; phylum Streptophyta; class Magnoliopsida; order Magnoliales; family Annonaceae; genus Annona; species Annona squamosa. Next base: position 78,203,305 of record JAXCLR010000050.1, on the reverse strand, counting down.
TTTTCAAACACGAACCATTAAAAATTTTATGAGGATGTGAGATAAAAAAAAAGTGTTATTATATATTGAAATTAAAAAAATATTGTATAAAAATTTTAAAAATTATAATTTATTGTCTTTTGAGTTTAAGAAAAATATTTTTAGAATACGAAAGCTTATGTCTCGTCCATCTCATGTTCATCCCATCCAATGGATTGAAATTGCAATGGAAGAAACATGTAAGTGAATTGGAAAAGACGACATTTACTTCCTAAACATCCTAAACAGGGAGATCACTATTCTCTTCTAGCCACATCATCAACCAAGATGACAATCGGGGCTGACCGAATGTAACCTCGTGCATTCAGCATCAGTGCACCCGAGTGCATTTTACTTTTTTTTATTTTTATAAAAAAATTTATACAATTGTTAATCTAAGTTTATTTAGCATACATATCAATTTTTACCTTTTTGTAGATTTTTAAATATTTCTTTTTTATTTTTAAAATAGTGATATTTTTATAATTATGAATTACAAAAATGTCACTGATTTTAAAAAATCAAAAAAAATATCTAAAAGGATCTAAAAATGGTAAAAAATTGCTATACTTGTTAAATATACCTAAATTAATAATTGTATAAAAAATTTAAAAAACTAAAAAAAAGTTTTTGCACTAGTGCTGCAGTGCACTGTATCACGAAGACAGTAGGCCTTCTTTCTTTCTTTTACAATCCACTTCCGCTTGTCTGACATCTGTCATATTGTTAATGTGGTAGTGCGTTTGGGAAGGCAGGGAAAAAGGGGGAAAAGAATACTTTTTCCTTATGTATTTTAAACATTCTCATAACTTTAATTTTTTTATTTTTATTCATATATTTTAGTTATTTTCACACAATTATTCTGTGTTTCCATTTTTCCTTTTTTTCCCTTCCTAACCAAATGCCCCCTCATATTCCTTTCCTTTGGGGGCCAAAGGGCCAGCCACCTACCACGCGCGCTTACAAAGGCCTCGTTTGGGATTACTGAGATCAGCTTTTGCTTACGAAACACAACTCAGCCCTTTCGACGGTCATGCTTCCCTGTTCAGCGTTTTCACAAGCAAGAATTAGCCATGAAATGCGTTGGCATGCAAAGAAGCGTCCTTGCGGTTTTTCAATTTCTCGCGTCTGCGGAAAGGTATAAACGCTCCAGAGAACCCCAGTCAAGCGGACCCAAAGTCGCTGTGGTTGCTTTTATTACTATTGGGAAGACGGACGAAGATAGGTGGAGCGTTGCACAGCTGCATTGTCGGCCGGCGAGGAGAGGAACAACAAGCCAGTCGGGCCGGACAGAATGTCCCGTAACTTTCGGGCTCCAAGCGTCGGTCGCTTACGAAAAGGCGCGGTGGTTTCCTTTAGCTGATTGATCGTTTCTTTTTTAAGTAAAGTCAACTCAACTTTATTTGGTCTCCTATCCAACTTTTTTCCCTTCTTCCACTTTATCATGGGCTTATTCTGTCTATTGTTCTTGCTTATGGAATTATAAATAATAATAAAAAAAAGCCACTGGTTTATCTATCCCTCTATCCAATCATTTCAACCAAGGGCGTGTGCATGACATGAATCATGAGACCCATGATTACAAAGCTTCGGTCACAACATCCGTGTCAGGAAATTAAAAACAAATTAAAATTCATGCAGCTGCTGGAACAAGTTACCCGAACAAAAATGATCTCTTAACCATCCAATCTTTTCGAGAGAATTTTTTTTTATCTCTAATAATGATCAATTATATCAGTGAGGAGTAGAAAAATCTCGTGAAAATAAAACACACATTCTATTTGTCCCTTATTTCATATGACATATATTTATTGTAGTGATTATATTTTTCCATATTATTATTTCTGTCCTTTTTTACACTTATTTATTTATTTTACGATTGACATCATCTCAATGTTAATGTTCGTTGCTATAGCTTTGCTGATGAATTGGGCTACTGCCGTGCTCTTCTTGCTACTCTCGAGTCTCGATAAGCAATTCCTGCCTGTCCGCCTCAAGGGGCCCAAGGACACGCAGACGTGAAGTGATCGTAGCAAAACAGGACGCGGTTGCAACTGATCATGGTTGTTGTTCGAGAATCGGGAGGGACGTTCTTCGCGAAGGAGGCCATGCCGTCGATGCGGCTGTCGCGGCGGCTTTTTGATTGGCCGTTGTCAGTCCAGCGTCCAGTGGCATTGGAGGTGGCGCCTTCGTGCTAGTCAGAGCAGCAGCTGGAAGCTCTGTGGCCTATGATATGAGACAAGCGGCTCCCCATCTCGCATCCGAGGTATCCGCTTACAGACATTGTTGTTGCATAACTACCACAAAAATTCAATGCTGGTTTGGGGAATTTCAAGCAGCACTGCTGCATGCAATGACTCTGAAGGAAATTTTCTCTCCTGAACATTTATGCAAACAATTCGGCCTCTAAAGCAAGCGTACCACTCTCAGTAGCAGTTCCAGCTGAGATCGCTGGTCTTCACAGAGCATGGAAACAACATGGGAGGCTCCCCTGGCGGAGACTAGTCATGCCAGCAGCAAATCTTGCCATGAAAGGATTTAGGATCTCCCGTTACCTGCATTTCCAGATGGTCAGTACAGAGCCGGGAGTTCTTGCAGATGAAGGACTGAAACGGATATTCACATCGAACGGGACCCTATTGAAGGAAGGCGACGTCCGTAGCAATCAGCAGCTGGGCTTGACGCTCCGACAGATCTCAATGCTTGGGCCAAAAGCATTCTACCATGGCTCGATCGGAGTGAACTTGGTGAGGGATGTTCAGAGGGCTGGTGGATTGCTGACGAATAAAGACTTGAGAGACTATCGAGTGGAGGTGAAAGAGCCAATATCTACCGAAATCATGGGCTTGAGATAATCGGCATACCTCCGCCTTCATCACGTGGCCCTGGAATGATCCCTGTAAGAACCTCATAATCTCTTCTTTCATCTTGGTATCTATGAGCAATTGAAACTGGCAATTTTTTCGACAATATCTTTTTATGCAATCTAATCCGATTCTGTTGAGCATCCAAGAGCAAGGAGCTATGGTTTTTTCTTTTTGCCTTTTTTTTTTTTTTTTTTTTTTTTGAGTCAAAGGAGCTACGGTTTAGTACACGAGACCATTAGTGCTTCCTTTCATTCAAAGCAAATGTTTCTACATTTCTTTTTGCGGATGCTTAATATTCTCTCCAAATATGGGTTCCCTTCGGGTGTTTCTGGCTCCCTGGGGCTTTATCGAGAAATTGAGGCACTGAAACACGTGTTCGCTGTTAGGATGAATCTGGGTGATCCGAATTTCGTCAATGTGTCAGCAGTACTTTCTGATATGCTTTCTCCCAAGTTTGCTGAAGAGCTGAAGGCAACCATATTGGACAATATGACATTTCCAGCAAATCACTATGGTGGCAAGTAGCAACCATATCCTGGCATACTTGGTAATGAAACCTCTAAAGCTGAAAATTTGTTGATTGTATTCGTAGGTGGAACCAAATCCAAGAGGACCAAGACCATGGCAGAAGCCACTTGTCTGTTGTTGATCGTGAGCGCAATGCGGTGTCAATGACCACCACGATAAACGGATATTTTGGGGCGCAATTTCTATCCACAAGCACTGGCATATTGCTCAACAATGAAATGGATGATTTCTCCATTCCTGAAAACCGTCTTCCTAACAATCCACCACCAGCCCCGGCAAACTTCATTAGAACGTTCAAAAGGCCATTATCTTCAATGACCCCAACCATCATTGTCAAGGTAAATCACCTTCTACATAAACAGCTATGAAGTATTAATGCGAAAATCGTGTGGCTGCATTTGGATGCACTGAAACAAGATGTAATAGGGATTTGATGACTTCTCGTGTAATTGACCAAGCATTGAATTTGGTTCAAAGGGACATCTAGATTCTTAACCGATAGCTTTGAGATGGTGATGACCGTAATTGATTTCACCAATTCACGGAATGGGCAACTCAAGGCAGTGATAGGCGCAAACGGAGGAGGCAAGATCGTTGCAGGGACAACAGAGTTCTTTTTGAACTATTTTGCCATGGGAATGGACCCTCTCTCTTCTGTTATGTCTCCAAGGGCGTATCATCAGGTCCCCACACACAAATCCCATATCTCGTTTGGTTCTCTTTTATTACATTTCTTTCTGTTTTTTGAATTCGTTAGCAGATCATCCATTGAACGCTAATGTCCAATTATGTCTTCTTGGTCTTTCAGCTTATCCCAAATGTAGTAGAATATGAGAACTGGACAACAGTGATAGGTGATCATTTTAAAGTTCCAGGCGAAATGAGGGCTGCCCTGAGGAAAAAGGGGCATGTCCTAGAAGGCTAAGATGTTGCAAAGGCCGCTGAAGGCATCATTTCTGGGGAACTTACTGTGGTAAGTGATCCACGGAAAGGTGGTTTTCCTGCTGGTTATTGACAAAGTGATTTTCGTCTAATTTTCTCCACCTGGTCATGACTTTGAGAATAATTCGGCTATTTACATGTAACTGATCTTCACTGATGGAATAAGATTGAAGTTCCGAGATCAATTGGATTATCTACACTTGGCGTGCTATTCACTTTAATTCCTATGCTGTTAGAAAATTAAAAAAGAAACATATGAAAGCCAACCCCTATCTTTCCTAAGCACACATTGGAAGATCATTAACGTGGAAAGCATGAAGCCATCGGCCCAGATGCTCCTCCCTGCTATCTTCCTGCGTGTTTTGCTGCTCTTCAATCGAAGTCTTATAATGCAGTACTTGACTCCTGCACATCGGGCATGTGGTTTGCTTGTGCTCAAGCCATGCATCCATGCAAGTCTTGTGGAAAACATGCTTGCATTCCAACTTTCTCTGTACTTCCAACTCCCTGAATTCACAAAGGCACACCGCACACTCGGCTGATTTGAAACTCAATTCATTCCCAGAGGCAGCCGTTGTACTCTTATTCTCGACTAACGCTAGATGCAAACCTTCACCAGTTGAACGCAGAGAATTCCCAATAAACCCAAGACACCAGATGACTGATCGGATCATAAAAACTACCTCCTGAATTAGCAAATAAAAAATTATGAAAGCTGCTACATAAAGATTAGATACAAAGCTTGAGACTTCAACATATCCCATATCTTTTTTTTTATTAGATGGAGAGAAAGATGAAATGCTGCCAGAGAAAATTGACTCCCTTATGGTGAAGAAATACACTAGTACTGCATGGTTGTTGGGGTCGTTAAAGAAAAGGGGTTTCAGCTATCATCATTTGCATGTGTGTGGCCATCTGTTCTCAACAACAGTCAACGAATCAATTGAAGAGTCCGTAATCTAGATTTTTTTTTTTTTTTGGTTCTGGGTTAGGTGTAAGTTCCAACTCACTTTTCAATAGCAACATCATCCGGAGGTTGGTAGTGTTTGTTTCAACTTTCAAGCCATCTATGTCATGATGAAACTATGTCTCTATAGATATATAAGTACGCATACACCTTAAATATATGGATGATTGGAACTGTTCAAGTGATGGGTTTTCTATTTGGATATGCACTTTGCAGAAATAAGTCAGCAGTGGGCAGTGTAGGCAGGCGAACCATATCACGAACCATAGTAAGACGGCAGAACCACATTCAATCCATATCACGAACCATAGTAAGACGGCAGAACCACATTCAATGGGTGGGAAGCATTCGACGAGGACAGATGGGAATGCGCGCC
>JAXCLR010000050.1:78154955-78177988 GCA_035584095.1 Annona squamosa | reverse complement strand
ATTAAATAATAAAAAAATTATATGGATTAAACGCACTTAAGAAAAAATGTTAATGAATAAAAATAAAATAAAAATGAATTGTAAGTTATATACATACACACACAACTAATTATATATAATCAGGCCTCTATGTTATTATGCTTTCTTTTTCTGCTCACATGATTCGCATGCATCCATGGCTTTCCTAGACACGTAAGTGCGATCAAAAGGATATCCATTGGATCCTTCCTTCGGCTAAGCTCAACCCTCGCCAATGTCACGTGCAGCGGCAGATTTTAGCTTTACCAGCCGTGAACGGCTTACCATCCGTGATCAAACAATTTTGACCAGAGTGGATGGTTCAAACGGTAAAGCAGTCTTTTGATGAATATGGAAATTCGATTGGTCGTCTTATTCTGTCGTCGTTAACTGTGTGGATGTGTGTATATATATATATACACACACTCTTATTTTAAAAAATTAAAAAAATATATGTACACTACACATTTCTAAAAATATAAATTTTAATTTATAAATTAATAGTTTGGTACCCAATTGGACTAACATTTTAATGTAATCAGATATATTGAAACATAATTCTTTTCATCCTTACAAGGTTTGGTAAAAATTGTATCTGTGTGATGATTTTTGTAAAATTTGCATCTGTATTTATTAACTTTGCTTGAAATTGAAGTATACTTTATACTTACAAACCCTAACCCTTTTTAAAATAACTAATTTGATTTTATAGATAAATAAAGTTATAAAATGAAAAATACTTTTAAAATATAACAATAATTTACTTTCAATGTGAAAAATATATTTATCTATTTTATAATTTTTTAATCTATAAAAATATTTTCATAATTTTTAGGATGTGTAAATGCGTCCACAGTTTCAAACAAACCTTCTGGGCACAAATGTAAATATTTTAGTAACATGACTTAGGCAGCTTAAATTTTTTGCAGTAAAAAAATTTCATAAATACCACAATTGCATTAGGGTTGCAGAGCAGTGTAAGAAGAAAGTCCTCATTCAAATGTTGAACAGAGGCAATGACTTTATTATACTCCCTTAGACTACACATCTAGTAAATGCCTATTCATTCAAAGTACGTGACATAATTAAAAAAAGCAACATTACTAAGTTGTATCATTAATTAAATGTGTTTTGAAAAACATGTATCTATTTTCTCTGTTGTCATCTGCAACCTTCGCAGATCCTTTCCATTTTCAATTTCCATCAAACCAAATTAGTTTTCATTTGTAGCTAATGATTAGTTTTTCCTGATGAAGAAACAGCCAAGTTTTCTCGACCATCCATCTCCCCACCCGCCCCACCCCACCCCTTAATTTTGTACCAACTAAAAATTTTATTTTAAGAACAGCTCCGTATTGAAGGATGATTCCTACGTGACAGACGTGCCAGATGCCTCACACATGGGCCGCGATCTCTGTGAGCGCTGGTCACGGCGTCGTCCGTTCTCTTCCAGATTGCTACATACCATGACTTGTGCGTTGCCTATGACCACCCTACGTGCGGCTCCACACGTTAACTTGCACAGGCGGCCGGAGTTTGCGTCAATACATGTTTCTACGAAAATTCAATCCACGAAGTTGTGTGCCCTTCGTCTAAGATGAAATTAAAGCAACAGATAATAAATAATATAACGTCCGAAGATTGCTAAAAATGCACTTTTTCTATTATTTGTTTATAACTCGCTGAAAAATGTCTAAGATCACGCAACTTGTGTTTTCTCGCTAATCTATTTTATCAAGAAGGAAAATACATGGGAACGTGATACAACGCACTCGGGCGCACTTAGCTTTGGTGTACCTAGGTGCAAAAATTCATTTTTTTAATTTTTTACAATTTTTTAAACAACTGTTAATTTAAGTGTATTTAATATATATGACAATTTTTTACCTTTTTAGATACTTTTATATATTTATATTTTTTAAAATCAATGACATTTTTGTAATTTATCAATTACGAAAAATGTCAATGATTTTAAAAAATAACTATCTAAAAATCTTCAAAAATGGTAAAAATTAATACACATACTAAATACATCTAAATTAACACTTGTATAAAAAAATTTTAAAAAAATTACAAAAACGGGTGAAATGCACCTGAGTGCATTCGGTCAGCCCCAAAATATATAACGTATTAAATGGTCTAAAAATTGAAGAATGTTTTAATGCACCTTGATGCATTGAAAAGGGTGCAAAACCCCATTTTTAATATATATATATATATTTAAAAAATTATAAGATTGTCAACCTAGGTGTATATATGAGATGTGATTTTACACAGTCGGGCTAAAACTTACATTTTTGCATCAGCACATTTTGAGCCATTGAATTCGGTGGGGTGGGTTGTGAATTGTAGGATGGAAAATTTGAAATGCCCTTCCCACCGAGAGACATTGAGCAGAAAAAAACCAAAATGACTTCGAAACTTCAAAAAAAAAACATGTTGCATCCCGTCCTTGCCCTATCCCATCTCTCTCCTTCATGCTCCCTCTCTCGTCCCTCCCTCGCCTGCTCTCGTCTCTCTTCTTTGGCGACGATGACAAGCATGAATCGTCGTTGCTCTTGACCTACTCCAGCGTGCTTCTCCTCTCCATTTCTCCTTCTCTCAATCCCGTCTCCTTATGACAGAAGCGACGAATAGTATTCTTCGTCTCACCATTCCTCCCTCTTCATTCTCCAACCCCACAACAAAGGAGGAAGTGAGCCCTACCCCGAGCTTGAACCAGAAGAGGAAGATCTGTCTACCTCTCACAAGCCTTGGCAAAGGAACGACTCTTTTCTACGGCACCCAAATTTGACTTCAATAGCTCTAGGTAATCCTCCAAAGCTCTTCCTTCTTCCCCGACAAGTTTTTTTTTTGAAATTACAAAACCCCTCGAAAATCGAAATCAAAATGTAGGTTGGTTCCTAAAAAGACAAATTCTTTTTGTCTAAAAGCAGCATTGTGTATTTTTTTCAAACATGTATAATGAAAATGTGAGATGCTACTATACAAATATTTCTCTTCTAACGATGGTATAATAGAGAAATATCTGTATAGCAGGGTTCTCACATTTTCACTATACATATTTGACAAAATACACAATGTTGCTTCTGGATGGAAAGAACTTGTCTTTCCAAGAACCAACCAACATTTTGATTTTAACTTTTGAGGAGTTTTGTAAATTCAAAAAAAAAAAATTTGCCAGGGGAGAAGGAAGAGCATTGGAGGGTTACTTAAAGCTAGTGAAGTCGAATCTAGCACTGTAGAAGAGAGTTGTTCCTTTGCTAGGGCTTGTGAGAGATAGATAGATCTTCCTCTTATGGTTCAAGCTCGGGGTAGGGCTGACTTCCTCCTTTGTCGCAAGGGTGGAGAACAGAGAGGGAGGAAGGGAAAGACAGAGACTACCGTTCGCCACTTCTATAGCAAGGGAGACGGGATTGAGAGAAGGAGAAATGGAGAGTAGACGCACACTGGAGCAGGACAGGAGCAGCGACAGTTCATGCTTGTCGCCGTTGCTGGAGAAGAGAGACAGGAGCAGGCGAGGGGAAAATGGGAGAGTGAGCGCGAGGGAGAGAGACAAGATAGAGCGAGGATGAGATGTAGCATGTTTTTTTTTAGGTTTCACCGTAATTTTGGTTTTTTGTTGCTTAGTGTTTGTCACTGGGGAGGGCAGCACAAATTTTCCATCTGATAGTTCACAACCACCTTGCCGAATCTAATGACTCAGAATGTGCAGACGCAAAAATGCAAGTTTTAGCCCCGACCGTATAAAATCACTTCTCTTTAACTTATATATTAAGTTTTACTATTTTTGAAGATATATAAATATATATTTTATAAAATTAGAGGTATTTCAGTTAGTTAAAAATGGCCAAAGTACTCTTATTTTTTAAAAAATTAAAAAGATAAACACGTATCAAAAAATGTTAAAATTTGGGTTATAAAGGAAATATAACTAGATTAACAATCTTATAAAAAAATTCAAAAAATAAATTAAAAAATGAGATTTTGTACCTTGGTGCATTGAAATCTCAATGCATGAGGGTGTATTGAAACATCCCTCATGAAAATACACTAACATATATGTAAGATGATAAGTTGCATGCAGCTCAACTTAAAGAATTTTGATAAAGGACTGAAACAAATCTAAAAAGATATTACCAAAAAGTTGAGAATTCTTCTATAGAATTGAGAGAAGGGTAAAAGATGTGATGTAAGTAGGAATTTGTCGAGAGTAAAGCTTTGTCAGGTATGCAAAACTATTGCACTTTTTATGACCGTCCTCCATATCCAAAAGGAGTGGTATCATGTTTGTAAATCTCGCACGATTTTCAATTTTCATAATCTTTTGGAGATATTTATTAGGTCAGTAGTATTCCGTTCAGGAAGCATGATTTCCTTATTTGATATAATTAAATTAGTCTATTGCCCATGTGGCATGGTACGTGGCAATTTATTATTAATTGAATTTCTATTTGATTGGAATATATTTACATACATATTAACACATATTACATTGAAGGCTTCGAGACATTTTTACAAATCTGGCGACATTGCTCCACCAAATAATCAGGAAGACACAGCTTCTAATAACTAAAAGGGAGACCACAGCTCCTACACACGTTTCTGGCCGAAATGGAATTCGAACCCACGACCCATAGCGCAGCCTCGATTCTTCGGCAGCTACGCTGTGGTATTATTAATTGAATTAAGTGTTAGCGATATAACGAATATTTACCTATCATCTGCAACGAGCTGTTCGGAACTTAAGAAGTGGGAAAGAACCGTACACCTTCTTTGTACGCGGGACGAAGAACTGGAAAACTGCCCGCTGGACTTTGAAATTTGAAGGGTGGGCTCCTCCGCCCCACTTAACAGTTGGATACCGCAGTCTTTCTCGAAATATCGGAAATACCCTCGCACACGGAAATGATATGCTGTGGTAGGCATTGTATGGAAATTTGCAACGCACGCGGCTTTTTAAACGCTAGTTTGGCTCGTCACCACTTCGATAGTTACGCCATCTCAGCCATCAAGATAGATTTGATGGTTGCAGATTCTTCTACGCAGGAGAAATTTTCATGTGGTTTGTATGATTGTCGTGAGCTTCACGATAGAAATGAACGGTCAGGATGCTCCTATCCGTTGCAACGAAATGAGAGTTGCGAGTTGATGTTCTAGATGCGCTGATGGATTCTCGCGGATAATGTGGACCATTAATTCCAGCCGCTGAATACTAGAAGCCGTGAAACATTTGTTTTCCTAGTATAGTTATTTCTACTAAAATAGTATCAGTGATAGTCAGTCTTTATTAAAATAATATTAGTTAATGCTCCCATCGTGACTGATTCGGTAGGCATGAGTTATCAGGATTAAAAAAATGCAATTAGATGGTCCGAAAGTCGATTGGTAAGTGCCCAGTTAACGGCTTGCGTGCAGCGAATTCCTCGCTAAAACAAAGGGGCAGTTAGTTGCCGCTCCAGCAGCGTACGATGATAGATTGCGCTTCGACGGGAGCGCGAAACTCCCTCTCTGTAATCCCTCCCATTCTAACTTCGGTTTTATGTAATTTTTTTTTTATTTTTAAAATTTTGATGATTGATAAAAAAATTTACTTCATTTATTATATTTAATATTATTTTTAATATTTTAAAAACTCTTTTATTTTTTAATTTCACTGTATATGAGTCACTTCTATAAAAGTGTGAAATCAACGTAATAAAATAGTTCGATATTAAAATACTAACTTTAAAGTAGTTTTTTCAATATTTAAATTATCTAGAATATTGATAATATGTAGATAAATGATCGTATAAAATATTGTTACATTCTAATAATACGTGAATCGATTTAAATATTTTTCATAATTTACACATAAATAAATTTATTTTTGAGCAAATGAGGCATGTAAACATATTTAATTTGGATGAAACTTTATTTTATAGCTAAAAATGATATTTAATATAATGAATGGATTAAATTTTTTTACCAAATATCAAAATCTCAAAATTAGAAGAGGTTACAGGAATTACTTCTACGTTGAAGCGTACCCAATGCTCCGAAAAAGAGCCGCAAATTCAACAAAAATTCTAAGAACTTAATGATAATAAATTAAATTTTAACTAAATAATTAATAGCTTGTTAGATTCACCTAATGCTTATTTGAAGACTTTAAACTATAATGGTGTTTTTTTTATCACAAATTGTAACCGTGTTTGATCACACATGTAGTATCATATATAGTGTATTATTTAAAATAAGGGTTTCTCTTTTATGTAAAAGAAGTGATCATGTTAATCCGCGCTAAGCACATGCCCCACTTAGTTAACATCAAAAAGCCGATGTACAACAATTTTTTTGTTTTTTTTCCAAATACTTGTTTATCTAAGTGTATTTAATAGATAAACCAAGTTTTACCATTTTTATATATGAATATATATATATTTTAAAAAATTTTAAAGATAAAAATATTTTAAATACATACATATACAGATGTTTAAAAATCTCAAAAAGTATATAAATATATCCAAAAAAGGTAAAACTTGTTTATATGTTAAATACATTTAGATAAACAAGTGTATGAATAAATGACAAAAAAATTTATTGTAAATGAGTTTTTTTAGATGAACTAAGCGAAGTATTTATTTAGTCCGAGTTAACAAGATCATTTCTCTTTATGTATCCAACAGGTCAATGTAACTCTCTTAGTTTTTAAAATATTGATAATTGATGCAAAATCTAATCCGTTCATTGTACTTAATATCATTTATGTAGTCATACTACTTACAAAATCACTTATTTAATCAGAAGATCAAGTTTCACCTAGATCAAGTATATGCATAAACTACATTTGCTCGCATATACTTATGTATAAATTATTAAAAAATATTTAGATCTATTCACACTTGTATTAGAATGTAATAATATTTTATAAAATCACTTATCCATATAGTAGTGATATTTTATATGATTTACATGTTGAAGATACTGCTTTAAATTAATATTTTAGCATTAAATTAGTTTATTGCACTAATCCTAATATAATAAAAGCAACTATAGTTAAACAACAAAGTTGAGGAGTATCTATGTGATAAATAAATAAACCCAAGTAATTTTTTTTGTTTTAAAGTCTTTGCCAGAAGAGTTGCATTTTTTAATAATTATATAATCTATTATATGTCTGACAAATCGAGAAGCAGAAAAAATTGCTTTATGGAGGGGTTTCGGCTGTAATTATAGCAGATGTAATTTATCTCTTCCAATGGCGTTTTTTAACCTAATAAATAATGACTTTCAAAATAAGTAGAATTAAACATATGCACTCGATACACCCATGTGAGTTGGTTTCTAGGCACTCCTAATATTATATGTGAGTATCTCAGTCCAAGGTATTAATTACGAATTAGATTTAAATATTATATGCATTTTCCAATAGATATTCTATCTTTTCGCCTGTATATATATACTATTGAAAAGTTCTTCAAATGGATCACATTACTTTGTTGATTTTCAGAAGTGAAATATTTTATAGTGCAAATTTAGTTTCCACACACTTTTTTATTTGGGGTGCAGCCCATCTTGGATTGAATTTTGCATGTCTTGCGGTGAGTTAGGAGTCATTTTAAATATGAGGAATTGTTCTCTTAGACCGGGCTAAATAAATGTCCTGCTTAACTTACCTTAAAAAATTTATTTACAATAATTTTTTTTATTTTTTATTCGCACACTTGTTTATCTAAGTGGATTTAACATATAAATCAAATTATATTAGTTTTGGATATGTGTATATATATTTTTGATATCTTAAAAAATCTATGTGTATATATGTATTTAAAATATCACTATCTTTAAAAATAAAAAAATATATATAAACATATCCAAAAATAGTAAAGCCTCGTTTATATATTAAATATACTTAGATAAATAAGTTTATAAGAAAAAATAAAAAATTATTGCAAATAATTTTTTCGAAGTAGGCTAAATAGAGCATTTATTTAGCTCAGACTAACAGGATCATTCTTTTTTAAACATTAATGCTTACATTACTTTAGTTGCAAAGAATATATTTCATGTTTGTCTAAATAATAAATAAATGTTGTCAAATTAGTGAATTAAAATAATACATATTTAAAGTATATTAGAATTTTGATTTATAAAATAAAAATTATTGCATTCGTACCTATGTAATTTGGGCCAAATTGAAGATATATCACTACGTTTAAAAAAATTTAATTTGCATCCACATAGTCTGTTTGAAGTTGCATATGGATCATTTTTATCTTAAATTTGTTTAAAATAGCAAAATACTTGCGCAAACGAACAAAATTATAAAATACAAGAAGATAATATTATAATATGAGAAATATTTACATAAACAAATTTTTCGTATCTTAAAAGTAAGAGTATTTCATCATTTTAAAAATTTTAAAAAAAGTGATAGGCTTCAATTTAGGCAAACAATGTAATTATGGATGTAAAAAACCTTTATAAAATAATGTAAATAATAATAATAATTATTTGTCACAGACGAAAAATAATATTGATTTTATTATATTAAAATTTAACAAATAAATTAAAAGAAATCTTTAATTTATAAGTTTTAGAACATGTCGAATATTTATAAAAATATAAATAGTATTATACAAGAATTAGTGAATTAGCGAATTAGCATACGTTGAACACTTTTTTAAAAATGTAAAATAGTATTATGCATAAATTAGTGAATTAGGATATGCCAAACACTTTCTAAAGAATATAAATAGTATCATACATAATGTTTAATTCATCATTAATGGATAATATTAAGAATAATAAAAAGGTAAGAAAAATAATGCATTGATTACTCAATGTTATTCAAAATAATTATCTTATAATAAATATTTTCGGTATTTAAAGCACTTATCGATTAAAATATATTAAATTCATAAGAATGCATGAATATGATTTTACGCAAAAATATATTGTCTGGGGTTTAGATTGGTGCTAGGTTTGGAAATTTTGATGCCGGGTTCATGTGAACCCGGACGAATCGTATTTTAAGGAAACCGGATTTTTTCCTGGGTTCCGATGAATCTGGCCCAAACACACCTATTTTAATTACATTATACACTTACTACAATATCTGCGAGCAGATTTCGACATTGACTTGGAAAATTATAGATGAGAATTGGGCGACTTGGCTCTTGCGTGTGAGTGGGCGCTTTTGCGCCGCTGGACTATGAAGATTTGTCCACCCGCGCAAATTTCTTTGTAATCGATGGCGTTTGTGTAATAAACCAACCCACAGCCTCCTTGATCCCGCGCACTTCCCGCTTTCGGACTCGCCATTTCTTTTTCTCCGTTTTCAGATCTTGATTTCTCTCACATTTTCCTCGTTTTCTGCCAAATATCTCCCCCATTTCTCGAATCATCCACTTCTTTTCATCGAATTTGCGCCATCTCCTTGTATGATATGCTCCGATCGCTCATTTTCGGGATATTGCAGGATAACTGACTGGATTTGATCCGAGGGTGAGATCTCCGATCATTTTACTGCGTTTCTAAGTTACGCAAGAGCAGAAATGGTTCTTTTCAATCTTCTTACATGCGTTTTGTAAGAGCATATGCATTTATCTAGGTTTTTGATATTAGTTCTGTTTGTTTATCTTGCTGTTCCCTCTCCTAGTGTTCGTCTTCTACTTCCAGTAAGGATTTGAGTTTTCTTTCCAGAGTTTTTCAGGCAATCAAGTACCACTGTTTTCTTTCTTTTAACAATAGACCATAGCAAGATTTTTGTGATTGCTGATCAGATAGGCGTTAAAAGGCACGAATCGTTGGACCCTGAATCTTGAACCTTCTGTAAGAATTCAAAGGAGTTGGCCTCGCCTCTGGTAATATGATGATCTGTTTCTGTATTTAGTTCTCTTGGTCGTTGCTGTCTGAAATCCATCCGCGGACATGTTGTGGACTGTTTGGAATGATTCGTGTAACTTCACGAGAAAATACTTAGCAGAAATTTGTTTTCTGTAACAAAAAATCAGATTCTTTCCCGTTCTACTGAGTTGGTGGAATTCCCCTGTGATTTTGGGAGATCCCACTCTAAGCATTAACTTTTGACCGTTCTCGCATGCATCCACTAGAAGGCTTATCATTGTCATTCTTACATTAAATGATTCTTTCAGTTATTGGCTTTTCACCATTCTTACATGCATCCGTTAGAAGTCTTCTCATGGCCATTCTTACATTAACAAATCCATTTAGTTGATGGAATGCCTCTATGTTTTGTGAGATACCCTCACTTCAAATATAATGCTAACATTTCGTTGTTCTAGGATGTTTTCAATAGAAACTTTTTCTTCTTCATTCTTATGCTAAATGATCCTTGAAGTTCATTTTTTCTGAAGAAAAGATTTACTAGAAATTTGGTGCTTGTTATATGAAAACAATATTAAGGATATTTAGGTTCTATTTGGGAAAAGGTAAAAAGAGTGGGAATGGGGAATTTTTGAAAAAATGAGATGATAAGAGTAATGATTAGGAGTAAAAAAAATGAAGATAAAGTAGATAAGGTAGTTATATAAAAAAGAGAGTGATTCTGTAGCCCGTGCTAAGCAAATGTCCCACTTAGCCTACCTTAAAAAACCCATTTACAATAATTTTTTTTTTTTTGCTTTTTTCTTCATACACTTCTTTATCTAAATTTATTTAACATATAAACTAAGTTTTACCATTTTTGGATATGTGTATATATTTTTTTGAGATTTTTAAAAATATGAGTATTTTAAATACATATATACACATAAATGTTTAAAATTATCAAAAAATATATACACATATCCCAAAATGGTAGAATTTGCTTTATATGTTAAATATACTTCGATAAATAAGTGAATAAAGAAAAAACTAAAAAAAATTATTGTAAATGAGTTATATAAGGTGGGCTAAGCAGAACATTTGCTTAACCTGGGCTAACAGGATTATTCCTCTATAAAAAAATGTGAAAAAATGAATGGAATTTTAAATTTAACAGTGCACTAAGGGTCCATTTAGTAAGAAGCAAAAAAAATTCGCTTTCTTCCTTCCTACACATCTTTTGAAATGATTTTTCATCTTAACTACTTAACTACTATATTTTTTCTAGTATTAGTTCTCAAATGTATTTCGTAGAAAGTCATTTTCTTCTTCATTCTTATGCTCAATGATCCTTGAAGTTCATTTTTTCCCCCTGCAAAAAAGGTTTACTAGAAATTTGGTGCTTGTTATATGAAAATAACATTGAGAATATTTAGGTTCTATTCCGGAAAAGGTAAAAAAGCGGGAACGGGAAAATTTTGAAAAAGTGAAAGAATAATGTGAGATGATAGGAGGAAAGAAATAAAGATAAAATAGATAAGATAGCTACGTAGAAAGATTTTAAAAATTGATTGGAATAAAGAGGAAATAATAGAAAAATAGGACAGTTAGGTAGTTAAGATGAAAAATCATTTCAAAACTGCGCAGGAAGGAGTATGAATTTTTTTAACATCTTACTAAATGGACCCTTAGTAAACTGTTAAGTTTACAATTCTTTACATAAGTAAACAGTTGATGAGCTTGAGGTTATTAAGCTAGATTTTGGTTGCGGAGACTATTTCATTAAACTGAGTTGGTGAATTGGCTGTGTTCCGTGGCTGAACCTAACTTCAAATTGCATTCTAAAAATTTTATTGATTTATTTATTCTGCATGCGTTTGTTGGAAAGCTTCTATTCTTTCGGTTATATTAAATGAAATCTTTATTTCTTGTCGAATGTATTTATTTTAGTTTGGGAAAATGTGTTGTGAAATTGCAGGAATGCATTATCAGAACTTTTAATTGTGTGTTATATGTGTAAAAGATTCACTTTTGGATTTTTACTGGAATCTGCTGAGAAGTAATTTATGAGCAGGGCAAAATTAATAGGGTACAAGCTTGTCAAAGTTCGAACTGACCATGTCCAGTAACTAGCACACTACAGCTCTTAGTTTCTTCTGTGAGATGGAAGATGAAGGCTCCGCCAATAAGAAATCACAGACTTCACTGACTGCAGAAGAGTCATCAAGAGATATAATCAATGATGTAAGTGAAAACATTGGTGTTAAGAAAGCACCATCAAGTGAAGATGAGTCCCTGAGCAATGTTATCAAGGATGAAAGTGGAAATGGAGGAGAACAACCTAGTGAAATGAACTTGTTAAATGTTGAGCCATCAAATGAAGTGAAATCTTCAGGTAACATGCTTGATAATCTAAACACAGGCGATGACAAAGCATCAGGCGAAATGAAATCTCTGACTATTGTTGAGGAAAACCCAAATCCTCACAATGAGAACACAGAAGTGATGTCATCAAGTAATATACTTGATGATCAAAAGATGGACAAAGGAGAAGCATCTAGTGAAGTGAAATCTCTGAATGTTGTTGAGGAAAACCCAAATCATCACAACGAGAAAGGGAAAGTGAATTCAAGCGGATCAGGTAATGTGCTTGATGATCAAACCATGCAAGAAGATGAAGCAACAAGTGAAGTGAAATCTCTAAATAATGTTGGGGAGAATCATGACAATCGTAAAGGACAAGTGAAGTCATCAGGTAACATGCTTGATGATCAAACCATACATGAAGACAAAGCAACAAGGGAAATGAAATCTCTGAATATTGTTGAGGAGAACCCAAACCATTACCACGAGAAAGGAGAAGCAGCATCAACTTCTCTAGAACTTGGAACCGCCAACAAGGAGACTGGAAGTCAAGCAGAAAAGAACCACACTACAGATGAATTTCATGGTGACAAGAAGGATGTGGAGCCTGTTTTTGATGGAACAGAGATACCTGGTTTGGAAACAGCTGGGACTTCATCCAACCGTTCTTTGGATGTTGAACCAGGGGTGCAGGGGTCTGCTTGGCCTGAAAAAGCTATGGCAATTAGGGACTTTGTTAGGGAGAAGGGTGTTACTGCAGTTTCCAGTGTGTTCCGACGTCTTTCTGGTAAAGGAGATGAAGATAGGCAAGCGCTTGCTAATGAACATGACATTGTGGATAATCCATCAACAGGTGTTAAGGGGGAAGTGGATACTAGCCCAGGAAGTAAAGCAAAAGAAGTCAGTCAGCAGACAGGTGAAAGATCCATGTGGAATCCTTTAAACTTTATTAGGCATGTAGATATGCAAAATAACTCGGAGCAGGAAGTTGGCTTCAGTACAGAAGATTCAGTTGAAGTGCCTAGAATGAAAGGAAGGGTTACACTGTATACAAGGCTTGGGTGCCAGAACTCCAGAGAAATTAGAAAGTATTTGCATCAGAAAAGACTCCAATACATTGAGATAAACATTGACATCTACCCTAGTAGAAAATCAGAGCTAGAGAAGATTGCTGGATCTTCTGCTGTTCCTAGAGTCTTCTTCAATGATCTCCTGATTGGTGGGTTGAACGAGCTAAAGGCGATGGATGAACATGGCGAACTTGATCAAAAGATTAATGATCTATCCAACACTGAACCATCACCTGGAGCACCTCTACCCCCATTATCTGGTGAGGATGATGAGTCTGGCACTGGGACTCTTGATGAGTTGGCAATCACTGTGAGAAAAATGCGAGAATCAGTCACGGTTAAGGACCGATTCTATAAAATGCGTAGGTTCACCAACTGTTTTCTAGGTTCTGAAGCAGTGGATTTCTTCTCAGAGGATCAATACTTGGAAAGAGATGAGGTTGGTAGTTCATGCATCATGTCATTTTTTTCATAAATTCTTTCCTTTCGTTGTTGTTCTGAATGTCTGGTTGCTCCATTTTATGTGTCAGTGAGGTTTCCTGCATTGTCAAAATTAGGATCCTTTGCGCTTATATAGCTGATAGTCATTGGTACTTAATCGTACTGATGTTTTTCATTTTGCCTATGATTGTAAATATTTGTTAAAATTTGATGCATTGGGTGTCATTCCAGAGAAATTTTTCGTAGAACATTCAAATTAGAAGCTTACCTTTAAAATTTCCATGGAATAGTTGTCTTGCTTCCAAGTCCATCCTTTATGCCATTATTGAATGCATGCGTCAAAGTTGTGTATATTTCAGTAATTGACAGCTACGGGGCTTTTTATCATTTTAATTTCAAGGAGATAATCATTTTCTAAAAATTGATGCAGAGAATTGTTTTATTCAGTGTTAAAAGATTTGGGTTTTCTATGCACAATTTAGAAGTGCTTCTAAGTTTTTGAGTCCTAAAATTGTTTGGCAAAAGCAAATCTTTAACAAGATAGGCCCACCAATTTGATCCAGGGGGGTTCTTGTTAGTTTTTTGTTGAAAAGTTCTTAGTGTATGATAGGTAAATAAAGAAATACCCTTTCCATGGTTTCCCATGTCAGATGTATTTCAGTTTGATTTGCCTCTTTTATAACCCACCTGATGTGTAAAGGAAAGTTCTAATATTTTGGTATTCATTGTTTTGTCACAATTATCTGACATCATAATCTTCTTTGCCTTGCCATGGGCTTCCAATAATTCAGAATTTTGTAACATCCACATCAGAAATCATTTTTTTTTCTTTCTTGCTGTCATACAGGCAGTGGAATTTGGAAGAAAGCTTGCAAATAAATGCTTCTTTAAACATGTACTTGAGTAAGTTTTTGCTTCTCACCATCTCTTAGAGATTTGATTTTTGTCCATTTACTTGGTGCATGTTTCATTCTGCCAAATAGCCCGTTCTTGGTGTCTTGTTTAATGGAATATTCCATGTATCTTCTGCAGGGAGAATGTTTTTGAAGATGGTAATGAGCTATATCGCTTCTTGGACCATGATCCTTTTGTCATGTCTCAGTGCTTCAACTTCTTTAGGGGTATAATTGAAGTTAAACCGAAGCCTATAGTTGAAATTTCATCCAGGTTGAGATTTCTGATGTTTGCAATGTTTGAGGCATACGTGTCTGAAGATGGAAGGCGTGTTGACTATCAGACTATACGGAGCTCTGAGGAGTTTGCAAGGTCAGTTGTTTTGTGCATAGCAATAAAACCATAGCATTTGAGAAACAGGATAAAAAAATGAAATCTTAAGATGAAAATAAATTCAGAATTTGACAGAACTCACTTTCCTGCTAACTACTCAATGGTTCTAACTTTCGAACAAATTGAGATTATTTCTAGAACGATAAGTGTGCAGCAAAAATCAGATTGGAAATTCATTTTCTTGTTGTGCGGATTATCCATAATTACATTCCATTGAATTTAGATCAATTTCATCTGTGGTTGTGTCATGAACAGATGGAATCAAGCATATAGAAGATAAACTGCAAGGAAAAAATGGTTCAGAACAAGCTAAGGGAAGAACGTGTACTTCCAAGGATTATATTGGTCAGATCTAAAAGCAAGATGTTATATTAATTCTAATGAATTAGATATTTCTACTTCGAATTTGAAGTTTCTTTCGTTGGATGGATCCTAGTGATGAAATTATTACATACTGCACATGCCCAGATAGACATGTATTTTATTGTAATGCATGGGTTAAAGTGGGGCCTTGTAAAAATCAAAATTAAATTGCTTAACATGTAAATCCTACATGACTAGTTGAAAAGCAATGCTTTAGAGCCTACTCCTGGCCAAGGTTTTCACCAGGTGTTTTAGGTCTCAACTTCAAAATTTCCCATCAGCTCAAGTTAATTGATTTCACAATAGTTGATGTTTACCCAGATTTCAAGAATTGCACCTGCGGTATGGTTTTGGGCATACCGTTTGCTTTTGCTTGTGTTGGAAGGATACTTTAACCAACAAAATTTCCTTTTTTTCTTCTTCTAATCTCATAATGGGCCCTGCAATGGGACAAAACGGATAAACTCCTTTTAGGACATTGTATAGTTGATTACCTGAAAACAAGAGAGGAAGGGCCTTGGCACAACAGTAAAATTCATTGCCTCGGAAAACTGGAGGTTATAAGTCTTGAGTCAGAGACACAACTTTCTCTGCCAAGGTTCTGCAATGTGCGGGGGCTGTATGCACTGGGTTGGTGCTTTTTTATTGACTGAAATGCTAGGACCTGCCAATGTAATCATCCCATTTATTCATGAGTCTGACTCATGAGAGACAACCTTCTCTACCCTAAGCCTGCAATGTGTGAGAGCTGTATGCACTGGATCAGTGCTTTTTTATTAACTGGAGTCTGGAAAGCTAGGGCCTGCTCAACCTGATCATCCCATTTACCATGCACCAGGTCAGGCCTTGCAATGTATGGAAGCTTGATTCACTGGGCTGGCAACCAAATGCCCCTGTTTACCTTTGAAGCCTATTTTAATTTAGGATTTTTTTTGTTACTTTTTTTTTTTTTGACCCTAAGAGTTCACATCAATGCATGTATCACAGATATCACAGAATTATAGAGGAACTTCAGAGAGTGGACTTTCAGGATGTGTCAAGGGAGGAGAAACTTGCTTTCTTTGTAAACCTCCACAACATGATGGTTATCCATGCCATATTGACTTGGGGATGTCCTGCTGGAGCATTGGACCGGAGAAGATTGCTAGGGGATTTCAAGTATGTCATTGGAGGTTGTACGTACTCACTTTCAGCCATCCAGAATGGAATCTTGAGGGCAAACCAAAGACCACCATATAATATCACTAAACCCTTTGGTGCAAGAGACATGAGGCTGAAGGTGAGAGGCTATCTAACTCTTGTTCTTTGGTTACTAGACAGTGTTTACTTTTAAACAAGCACTAAACTTCTAAACTGTCAAGACCATTTAAGATCAAAATCCCTGGCAAGAGGGCCACTGGGTCCACAAAACAAAAAGGCAGGAGAATTTTATCTGCTTATCAGGTGGAAAGAAAAAGTAATGATACATAGCTGGCTATGTAGTTGTCTTGAAGCATGGGGTGCCTGTATACTATCTTGAATTCTTGATCCTCTAATCAGGTAATTATCATCATGGTGAGGGATTCACTTTCTCTGGATGTTGCATAGCATGATATTATGATGCAAAAAAGCTCATTAAGTCAATGTTAAATTAGCTCTACAACTGGTTCTTTTGACCATCTCCAACGAATTCCTGAGTTCTACCTTCTCATTGATCAGTATCAATTTGCCAGTTCTTTGTTACTACTTAAATTCTTGCAAATTTCAATTTTTGCTGTCATCTATTTCAATCAATCAGGATCAGTATCATCTATTAATTCTTGTGTTTGTTTCATTTGATCAGGTTGCTCTTCTCCAGCATGAGCCTCTCATTCACTTTGCATTGGTCTCTGGCAACAGATCTGGACCTGCACTCCGTTGCTACTCGCCAGGAGATATTGATAAGGAGCTAGCGGCAGCAGCTCACGATTTCCTAGTGAATGGGGGATTGATTGTTGATGCAGAGGCAAAGTTGGCATCAGCCAGTAAGATCCTCAAGTGGTAAGATGTTTCTTAAAAGTTATAAAAACCATAAAATTTCTCTGCTCACAGAAACATGCTTGTCTTTGGATAAGAAGGGAATAGTTAACATTTGTATGCCAATTATTGACCTTAAAATTTGAGGCTCTTGATAATCTGGAATGGCATAATTTGGTGCCTTGCTGGGTACTTTCCCAGACCCCTGAGTGCTTATTAATAATCAGAAATGCCCACCTCTCATGTTCTTTGTGAACATTCAACCCCTGGAATCTCTCTAGAGCTGGTGATCAGCCAACTTGTTCTAAAACACATGTACAGGTTAGCAGCATGGTCCATTCAGAAGATCTTAACAACATAGTCCCTCCATGTCGGGGACCTGAAATACTGTTATCCAGATGCTAGGCCATGAGACAAGGCAGGATTCAGCCTCAGCTTGCTTCGTAAAATTATCTTCTTTTCACAACCTCCCTGTCTGTCTCTAAATTGTGTTTAGCACATACATCCACACATGGAATTGGTATTTAGTACCAATGCTTCCATTTTTTAGCAACAGGCCTTCATCCTCATGGATACGAGCGCCAACTGCTTTTCCTGGTATGTGGTTGCTGTTGACATGTTGTATTCATTGCCATCACAAACTCTGCCACAATTCTTCTTTCCAGACATAAGAAATATTTTAGTCTCCCATTTGAAGTCAACACCTGAATATCTTGAAGAAACTAATGCGCATGTGACACTTTCTCATTCAAACTGTTTTAGGTTGGATTTGCACCTCCTGCATATTGACATGTGGTAGAAAAGGAATCAGAATGGGATTCCAGTCTAGCCTGCAACCAGGAACCTCATCCGAGACTAAAACAATCAGTTCTTTTGAAATTCCTATCCTGCTTACAACTTCTTGTCTATAGAACCACATCTTTGTCCAGTCTTTATGCCTTATTTGTATGAACTGTTGAGTAATTTGATCAAAGCTTGCATGCCCCTTACCAATGTCTTTTATCCTCCTTCCAGGTACAGTGCAGATTTTGGTAAGAATGAGGCAGAGGTCATGAAGCATATGGCAAGCTACCTAGAGCCAGCACAGTCAAGGGAGCTTCTAGATCTGCTTTCAAGTGGTCAGATGAAAGTGAGATATCAGCCTTATGATTGGAGCCTAAATTGTTAGTAATGGTTTTAGCTTCTTGCTGCCCGTGAATTAGAGTGCAAATTTCCTTCCAACCTGTGGGTATTATGGCCAAATAATGAACAGTCTGAAGAGATACAACTGCAGCTTTGTAGACATATGAATGAAAATTTCAGGATGAGTATGGCCCAATTTTTTATATTCATCTTTACCGAATTTGGAACAAGAAAAGCATGCTTTTAGAAAATATCATTCATGATTTTCAAAAATGCATTATTTGGTGGGAAAATAGTTCGGCGCCTATGGAAAGTTAACCTTTCTTCAAAAAATCTCTTCTGAAACTCTGCTAAAAACCACACAATCCTTAGTCTCGAAAGTTTCCAAATGTTATGAAAAATTAAAGAACTCCCTTAGAAGTTCGTTTTTCATAAGCAGTTCTTAACTTTGCAAATAAATGCTCTCATGCCATGGGATCTGTTGCAGCAAAGTTATATTTTCATTCCTGCTACACGCTGTTTTGTTCGAGGCCTCCTTAGTGCCCATCTTCTATTCGCCTCTCTTAGGAAGTTCAGTAGTGATGATTATTTGTCGATGCTACCAAATGCAATGGCATTTTTGGGCCACCCCATAGGAATAAGATGACAAAAGAAATTCTCGTAAAAACATTGCCTCTTTTTTATAAGTTAAAAAAAGAAAAAATTTAACTCACCTTTGTGTTAAGCAAGTCGAACATGGCCCTTTCTTCGATAAGAACATTTCCAAATTTTAGGAAGAAAGTCCTCATGTAAATACAGCCTAGGAAGAAGTCCTTATGTGAAGTAAGCCGTTGGCAATGGAGAGTCGAACCTATCAAATAACATGCAGCAATAGTGTTCGTTAAGTAACGACTAGGGAAGGCAAGTAAAATGATCATCTTTTTGGTTTAATGCTAAAACCAAATGGATCCCTCGCATACCAAAATTTTCACAATGAAACCGCTCAATAATGGAAATGTTCAGACTTCAGGGGCTTTTTGGCATTTTGGCTTCATCGGAACCGTCCCCCTCAACAAGAAACGGAAAACTTCAGAATCATCGTATTTATTGTGCGACAATCCCTCAATTTGATGAGCTCTCATATCAAAGTACAGCAGTCTTATGGATATTCTACCAGTGTCATGTTAAATGCACAAATGTATATTCGGTCCCATGGATACTCTACCAATATCAAGATAAACCCAATTGCACAAATGTATATTCAGTCCTATGGATACTCCACCAGTGTCAAGTTAAACACGATTGCACAAATGCATATTCAGTCATATTGATATTCTACCCATTTCAGGTTAAAGCACAATCGCACAGTTATCCAGCCATTGCTGAAAGAACATTCCTGCTCTCAGCCAATTTGAACGAAGAAGTCCTCTCTGCACACATCCAAATCATTCCCTGCTTTCCTAAATAGCTGCCTTCATTCAGCCTGTCTCACAACCAAGGCAGCACACGCCACATTGAATTTCTTAATATTTGTTCTCTTCCTCTGAAAAAATAGATACATTTTCTGCACATTGCTTGAATTTCGTAAAGTCCGTTCTCACTTCAATGGAAGAAATATATATATATTTGTCTGGCTTTGAAGAGTACCCAAGTCAGTACCAGCCAGTCATCTCAAGTTGAAGACTGTTAAGAATGAAAACTTCCAATGACAATATACGATCTTCAATTTGGTCAATGGCATCAAGTGTGGAAAATCCATTGTCAGTCTGCAATCTTTGATCTGGTCAATTTTGATTCCCACTTCCGAGATTATCTTCTATCTCTGCAGTGATCAAAATAATTCACATTTTTCTCACCAATAATCCTTGCACGAACACAACCCATCTTTGAAGTGGTGAAAACGATTAGCATCTCTTACAATAATCTCTCTATCTGTGACCTTGGATATGAATTTGATTGCAGCATGGCAGTCATTACAGACCCTGAGGTTCTTCATAATCCTCAATGTCGTTTTTGCCGGAGTACTGATTAGTCCAAATGCAATTGCAAGTTTCTCACTGTGACGACTGAGAGCCTGCTCCTTCAGCTCATCATCAATATCATGCAGAACTGAATCAGTATCTGGAACAAAGCCTGCCTTCTTTATTTCTGTCCAAATCTTTTCTACCATTTTGTAAATCATCTTTCTCTGAGGGTGGGATCCATCATCAACTCCAAATACATGAACCATGCTCTTGATCTGTATCCAACTGAATCCCTGATCTTTCTTCACTCCTCTATCCTTCATCAACTTTCTAGTCTCGGCGGCATCCTCCCACAGGCCACATGCAGAATATATGTTGGCCAGTGAAGGGTAAGCTCCACTGTGCTCAGGATCAATACCCAGCATTCTTTGTGCTGCAACTTTTGCTAACTTGGCATTCTTGTGGACCTTGCAAGCAGCAAGAAGTGATCCCCAAGCTATGATATCTGGTTCAATTGGCATGTGCTCTATGAATTCCTGTGCTTCTTGGAGCAATCCTGCGCGCCCAAACAGGTCAATCATGCATGCATAATGGCTTAGGGTAGGTTCAATCTTGTGTACATCCTGCATTAATGTGAAATACCTTCGGCCCTGTTCTACCAACCCTGCATGTGTGCATGCAGAAAGCACACCAACATAAGTAATATAATCAGGCATAACTCCCAATCTCAGCATCCTCTCAAACAGTTCAATGGATTCCAGTCCAAAACCATGATGTGCTAAAGCAATGATCATAGAGGTCCACGAAACGGTATCCCGACTCTGACGTGCCTGATTGAAAACCTGTTTTGCCCCCACAATGCTTCCGCATTTAGAATACATTGTGATGAGTGCATTTTTTACAGAAATAGATGAGACTTCTCCTGTTCTGATGGCAGTTGCATGGATCTGCCTGCCATGATCCAGTGTTGCCAGGCTTGAACAAACACTCAACATGGCTGCAAGAGTGTAATTATTTGGTTTTGGCCCTTCATTAACCATCCTTCTGAAGAGGTCCATTGCATCATTATGGAAACCATCTTGCACATAGCCCACAATCATAGCTGTCCAAGCAACCACATCTCGCTCTTTCATTGAGTCAAAGATCTGCCTAGCTGGTTGAAGGTCCCCAAGCTTGACATATCCCTCTAGGAGTGCTGTAAACGATATGATACTGAGATCAGCATAAGCTGTGTTTTTTACTAGTTTCTTAGCAATTTCAACACCACTTGACTTGGCATACATGGAGATCAATGCATTCCCAACATGACCTTGAGTATCATATTCAGACCTGATGATATGGGCATGGATTTCTTTGCCAGTCCTCAACAACTCAAGATTAGCACAAGCAGAAAGAACACTAGCTAATGTGAAGCTATCTGGATTTATAGATGGATCCATTAACATTTGTGAAAAAAGCACTAATGCTTCACGATCCAACCCCTGCTGGTTGTAACCTGCAATGATTGAATTCCATGAAATAGCATCCCGTTCCGTCATCTCATCAAACTGTGCTTGGGCAAGATCAAGGCGGCCGGATTGAGTGTATAATGAAACCATGGTGTTCCAACTAGAGACACTCCTCAATCTCATCCGATCAAAAACAAACTTTGCTGTCTCTGAATCACCACACTTCCCATACATGTTAAGAAGGGAGTTGGCAACAGGAATGCAGCCAGTGAACCCAAGCTTAATAGCAAAAGTATGCACCTCTTTGCCTATATCTAGAGCTTTCAACATGGCACATGACATGAGGATGTTAGTAAACGTGAACTGAGTTGGTGTGACTCTAGCCCAAATCATTTCTAGAAACATATGTAGCGCTTTTCCAAATAGACCCATCTGATTGTAACCGACAATCATGGAAGTCCATGAAACAGAGTCCCGTTCGGGCATCCCCTTGAATACATGGAGTGCAACGTCAATCCGACCGCTTTTAGCATAACCGGACAGAATGGTGTTCCAAGAGAGTGTATTCTTAAGAGGCATTTCATCAAAGAGGCGACGAGCATCTGAAATCGTTCCGGTCTTCACATAGAAATTTACGAGATTGTTGGTCAAGAACACGCCGAGGCGAAGAAGGCCGGCCTTGATTGTGAGAGCGTGAATTGATTTGCCGGCAACTGGATGCTTGTTTCTGACACATGTTTGGATGACAGATG
Source organism: Annona squamosa (assembly GCA_035584095.1). Lineage (NCBI taxonomy): Eukaryota > Viridiplantae > Streptophyta > Magnoliopsida > Magnoliales > Annonaceae > Annona > Annona squamosa. Next base: position 78,155,375 of record JAXCLR010000050.1, on the reverse strand, counting down.
CATAGAAATGCGAGGGGAAGGGGAGCGGTGGCAAGATTGGAGTCTCTTTCGGACGCATTTTCGAAGAGAACTGAAAGAGATGGAAGAAGATCCATGAGATTCAAGGGACTTGGAGCATCGATCCGTGAGTGTTGAATTTGGAGAACAGAAGCCAGACTTTCAAATTCCGCAGTTTGAAATTGCCGGGAAGACGAGGATGGAGAATCGAATCGATAGATGAGAGAGGGTAGACATATTGATACGTGTGATTTGACACGCCTGACACGTGTTCACGCGTGCCAGTTTCTAGCTACGCACGTGCAAAATAAAGGCTTTCGTTGCAGTCAGTCTACGGGTCGTCGGGCGGATCGCGATCGTGTACACCCGGGTGCGTGCAGTCTCAACGCACCCGGGTGTACTACACCTATTTTTTTTTATTTT
>JAXCLR010000050.1:78137314-78154855 GCA_035584095.1 Annona squamosa | reverse complement strand
TAAAAATTGATACATATGTTAAATAAACCTAGATTAACCATTGTGTAAAAAAATTTTCAAAAAAAAATAAAAAAAAAATAGGTGTAGTACACCCGGGTGCGTTGAGACTGCACGCACCCGCGTGTACACGATTGCGTCGCGTCGTCGGGCAGCGTTTTAGCTTCGTTCGACAAACAGCCTTTTTTTAAAAAAAGAAAAGTTGATTTAATACATTCGTTGCACTTAGCTTCGGTATGCTTAGTATTTTTAATTCATTTATTATTATTTTTAAATTTTTTTTTATATAACTCCTAATGTAAGTGCATTGAATATGTGTATCAAATTTTATTATTTTTAAATTTTTATATTTGTTTGAATTTTTTAAAATCAACCACATTTTCCGTAATTTAAAATTACTAAAATACTTCTAATTTTAAAAAATTCAAAAAATATATAAAAATAGTAAAAGTGAATACATGTGTTCAATACACTTAAATTAATAATTATATAAAAGAATTTCAAAAAAATAATAATAATTAATTTTTGCACCCCGAGTGCACAGGAACGGTTCCCCTTTCTTAAGTGCCTTTTATTTTCCTTCTATATTCATCATTAAAGAATATAAATGGACTTTCTCGTCTTCAAATGCATGAACCTATGCCGCTAATGATTCCGTACTCATGTGCAATAAGTTTTGGTTTATCCGAGTGCAAAATTTTATTTTTTATTTTAAATTTTTTTTATAAAACTATTAATTTGAGTGTATTTAACACATGTATTAAGTTTTATTATTTTTAAAGATTTATAAGTTTTTTAAAATTTTTAAAAAATTAATGACATTTTTGTAATTCAAAATTATGAAAATGCCACTGATTTTAAAAATCTAAAAAATATTTACAAATATAAAAAAGGTAAAAATTAATACGCATATTAAATATAATTAGATTAACAGTTATATAAAATTTTTTTAAAAAATAAAAATTAGCTTTTTGCACCTTAATGCACTAGTAACAACCATGCTTCTGCTGCCTCTATATAATTGTCTATCTAAATTGTAGGAGCTTTTAGCAAAAAAAAATAAAATTGTAGGAACTATACTTTATTATTATTGATCGAGTAGAATTATTTAGTAATGTTTGTAGAACACTAAAATTCATCAACAACATTTTTCATTTACAATTCTTGCTAAATTATTTACGCAAAAGACCCCAAATAAAGCCAACCACATATATTTCATTTCAAAATAGTACATTTTTCTTATATAAAAAAATACATTTTCCCGTCTTCTTATGCGGCCAACGCCTTAAGCCAGGCTGAATTTAATTATTTGCCTTGTTGTTTTATTGACGCTCTTAAATAAAAATAGATAAGGGGACATGATTACAAACCACCAAATTGTTTTGAATCATAACCAAACAAGATTTTAGTTTTTTGATCATTTTAATTTTTATTATTGTCTTCTAAGTCATTTATTATACTTAACTTGTTATATCAAAAATTACTTTGATTAAGGGCTTGAGTGGACTAAAAGAAAATTTATGTTATTGTAAATGATCACCATATATATGTTGCCATCCATTATTATTGATTTGGCAACTTAATTGGAGACACTATAGAAAAAAAATTGGCAAAATTTTTTTGAAACAGACAGAGTAATGATAGTGTGACAGAAGTAATGATTGGAAATAAAATTAATAAAATTAAAATAAATAGTATAATTATATAAAATATGAAGAAATGATCATAAATAAAGCAGTAGTATAGAAAAATGTATACAACCGTTGCAAAGAAAACTTTCGTTTTTTCATAATTACCAAACATACCATAAACAGATATTTTAAATTTTTTTAGATATATTGATTTCATTTGAAATTTTTATTAATATAAAGATTAAAAAGTTCGTTGTTTTGGGTCATAACCCTATAGGCAAAAGTTGAAAAAAATGATATATGCCTCATCTGTTATTATTTTAAAAGTCTAATTATATACATCATGATGTATTTTAGGCTAAAATACGATATTCATTTATTTTTATAATTAGTTATTTTTTAATCTTTTCTTTATAAATATGTTTACCGAAATGTATTTAATTTATACACATAGTTTTGTTATTTTATAATGCTTTAATACAATTATTTTTTATTTTTAAAAACTAAGTTTTTTAGGGGAGAAATGACTTAAATGCCCTAGAAATTGATGATTTAAAAAAAATTAAAAATAAATATGCAAAAGTATTATAAAATAACAAAACTTTATATACAGATTGAATATACTTAGAAAAGCATGTTTATGAAAAAAATTTAAAAAATATAATTAATTATAAAAACAAATAAATGTTGTATATATATAATCATGTTCTATTATTTTATGATCAACATAATTTCCTTAATTCCATTTTCGTCCAACTAAGTAGCTTCCCTTGCCTCGCATAGAAAGCTTCCTTCAACTGTACAAATAGTCTGTAAGAGAAGCATACGGCATGTCCAACTTTTCCATGTACGCAACATGGATGGAATATGTCCCACTCCATCTTTCTTTAGTTTTCTATAGATGAACCACAAAGACGCATGTTTCATCTCAACCACAAAAACAGCAAGTGCTCCTCACATATATAGCTAGATATTATCCAAAAGAGAGTTTGGACAACATCCTCCGCATTCATAACACACTTATATCATAGTTTAGTGCACTCTGCGTTCGTTGTGGGTGTTAAAGCCGTGGGTGATAAGGGCCGCCATTTCCGAAAGTCTCGAGTTGTTTTTAGATTCGTGGCCGAGCGAGCTTTGGTTTCATATTTTTTTAAGGACCAAAGCTCTGTATGCGCTGACGACCTAATCTTTTGATTTAAATTACTTGCATGCTTCGAAAGCTACTAATCATGCCATAGTTTTCATTTGATCCCATGTTTATCTTCTTAAATAAGTAGTTAGATGGACAATTAGAGAATGAATGTGCCCTTCACACTTCCTCCTCCTCATCTCAAGATAAATACTTTTGTAGCCCTTCCTTGCCTTGATTGCCATTTCCATGCACCAAACATGTAGTTGGATGACCATTATATATTTTTTGAAAATATAATACATGCAAGTGCTTGGTTCGCCTTTCGCACCTTTGGATTCCTGGCTTTGCCCTGATAATGCACTGTAAAACTTTTTGTTTTCGTTAACCATAATCTTATTGTAAAAAGTTAAAATTTATTTTCTAAAGAAAAATCGGTTGTCGATAGTTAGTAGAATATGCCGTATAGTAATCACAACAGCTGATAATTTTAAAAGTTTTTAGTTGCTAGTAAAAGGTTGTCAAAGATCAATTTTCTTGCACAAGGGATGACAGCTATAAACGCAAAATTGGTTGTTTTGGATGAAATCGACACAAGCCTGTCTAGTTTTTATTATGATCACTCATGCATTTGTTTATTTTGTTCCGCTTGACTGCTCATTTCGGATGGAACAGCTCATTTAACAGTACTTCTCTCGCATCAAAGCTTTCACTGCAGTGGTGGGGGAACACCTTATTCAGCACTTGTGATGATAAATTTATAAAGGACCCGAGATTTTGTTAACATGGGTATAAACGTTTCGCTCTGTTAAGTAGTTTGTAGAGTTGCTGATTTATATAAATGGAAATAAGCTTCTTAAATTAGTTAATCAAGTAAAGAGCACGATTTCCCTTAGAAATAGAACTGCTATATTCCAAAACGATATCGGCGTTAGACGTAAGTTTCTGCTTCAGTTGAGTAACACCCTTGCAATGTTACAATGTTTAAATAATTTTATCCAAATCTTATGGAAGTTGAAATGTCGAGTTGAAATTTTAAAGCCTTTTTTTTTTATAGAATTTATTGCTAGAAAAAGACTATTTTAAAATTTAATTGGATAATTCAAGATATTTATTTAGATGATTAAAAACTGCACTTTGCTTGTTTCATGTGTCAAAAAAAATGCATCACTTATGTGAAAAAAATTTAATGAAGATGGTGTTAGGGAAGGATTAAATTTCATAGTTTGTAGCGTATGACTTTTTTTTTTTTTTTTGATAAGCGTAGCGTATGACTTTTAGGTATCATACATACATAGTTTTTGTCCCTCCAATTAAGTAAACTCCCCTGCACCATTAACTATTTAACGTAAGATTATAAAAATTTTCTTTATGTAATTTTGTACACATCTTAAATAATTTGTAATTCTAGATTGAATTTTTAAGCCTCTTTTATGCAATTTATTGCTACAAAAGATATTTTAAATTTTAATTAGATAGTTCAAGATGCTTATTTCGAAGATTAAAAAATGCAATTTTTTTCTCATAAAAAAAAGAAAGTGCAGTTTTGTCATTTTATGCGAAAAGTTAATTTTGTTAGGGATTTTGGTAGGGCTTTATATAACTAGAGGAATGGAAAGTGAATATTTCCAATACTTAAAATCATCTATTATGAATTTGAAATTTCAAAGAAGTTCAAATTTAGCAAACTTTAGAAATTACCTAAGACCTGCCGATTCCTTTAGTTTGCGTGGAGTATATAATCAATACAATCACATGTGCAATCCACGCACTGTAGGCCCTACATGATCGTGAACGGAAAATTTACTTTAGCCATTATATTTAGAATTATTCACTTTATTAGCATACCAATTTTCATCAATCTAACATATTTGTAATCTTTATCTTAAAATAGTACAAAATTAACGTAATGAAATAATTTGATGTAAATATCAAGTTTAAAATAGTATTTTTAAAATATAAACCATCTAATGTATGATCTTTATAAGGATAAATAATTGTATAAAGTTTCATTACATTTTAATACGTGCAGAGCCTATTTTGTAGCCGACCGTATCGTAACTATAGTACAATCGGCCTACGCATGATAAGATAAAATGGAAGCATCATTAATCTTTCATACTAAATCTTGAAATTCATCGGGATTTGGGGCTTACGCCGACTATATGATATGTTTTTGAAAAAATAATGGACATAATTCCTCTCTTAATTATGTGGTATGCTGTACTGTTTGTTCTGTTAATTTCCAGTTTTGAGAAGAATTATCATTAATAGTAAAAGTGTAACCGATGCATTGTTATCTGCCCTAATATTTATTAAAATCTCACCTAACTAAAAACGATAAGTACTCTAGTGCCACGTCTATTAGATTAGCAGAGCCCAAACGAGACGTTTTCATTTGGTCCGGACACAACGTACACCTTTGTCCTGTTATTTTATGGCCCCAAACCCAAAAACAGCCATAGACTCCTGATAATGCAAATTTAAAAATAAAATATTTGAAGTAGTCAACTTGACAAAATTGAATACCCATTTCCATTTAGAAATTAATTAACACAGGGACGGTAGCTGGAGCCAATGGAAAAGTGAAATGGTGCTTTCTGGTTTGAAGAGCTTTCGAACGTGGCAATCCGTGGGAAGGGTGACTATTGACAGATCGACGCAGCCCACGGACTTTTTGTAAAAAAACGGCATTCAAGAGAATTGAAATTCCAGATTCCTCCTTCCATGATGGAGTGGTTACAAGTTACAACCTTCGATTTCCCCCACCCACCGGTAATAATTCCTTTGGCTCCTATGATCGGATACTATAAATTCGACTGCTGATAAAGAAAAATGAGTAACTTCGTTGGTCACAGCTTCCGTCCAGAGATGGTCAGGCTTCGACTCTTGGTAGTTTGTCACTGTATAAGGAGTTTTGGTCTCGTTCCCGATAATATAATGAATGTTGTAAGAATTTAAGAGTTGGATTTGTAAACGTTAAATGAAAAATAAAATATTATAAAGTAAAATTTCATGTGAAACAATGAAAAATGAAAAAAAATATACCGACATATATATGGTAGTCCAAGTTTAATTGACAATGCCCATCAATATTTCAGGCTTTAGTGGTCTCTCAGTTATGTCATGGGTGCCGGCTCGGTAGGTGCAAGTACATGGATGACAGCAGCCCGTCTGAGTAAATTATAAATCTGCAGTTTAGGGATTTGGTTTGAGAAAATCAATTAACAAGTGAAAAAGATAAAAAGATTACATAAAGGTAAAATGATGGGTTTGATTTAAATTCAGGTAATTATTCAATATATACATATGTATTGAAATCTTAATGAGCTTTATTTTTCAATTTTTTTCATATTTACGTGGCTTTACATGTCTTTAGTTTATGAGTATATTTGGGAAGTGATAAAACTTGTACATAAAAAAATTTTAATGTAAAATTTTTTAAAATGATGTAAATTAATATAATATAGTATATATAATGATGATAAATAAATATAATAAAGTTAAAATAGATATATTTATTGCATGAGTAATTGTAAAGAAATAATTTAAAAGTAAGGTAGCTGTATAGGAATATATAAAAAAATAATTAAAAAATAAACCATTGTAGAAAGTAAAAAGTTTTGACTTCATCCATACACTCCCTGTATAAAAAAAACCTTCATCATTTTTCTATTGTTTTTATTTATATATTTTATAATTTCTAAAATTCATAGCTTTACCCTAATAAGACAAGGATGAAAGATATTTTTTTTTGAAAATTTAAAAAAATATACATTCAGAAATAAGAAATTTTGATATATAGAAAATTATACATGAACTCATATAAAAGTGAGAAAATTAAATTAAATGACAACAAAATCTCGAACAAAATGTATTGGATCGTTAATTTAGTTTTGTTTCAATCCAATTTGATGAATTAAATTTATTAAGTTAGAAAGTTTATTTTTAATATTTTTAAATTTTGTTATAAAAGTCTTAATTTATGCGTATTTAACTTATATATTAAGTTTTATCATTTTTAAAAATGTGCATATATATTTTTTGATGTTTGAAAATAAAAATATTTCAGTCATTTAAAAGTATTAAAAACCTTCCTAAATATAGTAAAACTTAGTTTATATAAATGAAATACAATTATATTAAGAGTTTTATAAAAAATATTAAAATAAAAGTTCTAAATGGATTATTAGGTTGTGTTGAAACATTCTTCTCATTAATTACCTTTTAAATTCTTACCAAGCAAAATAGATTTTCTTTGGAGATAAAGATAAGTAAGAATGATTTGAAATAGAGATATACTCAATGGAAGAAATAAAGATTTTTCTTTATAGTGAAAAAAAGAAAGAGAGAAAAAAGGAAAGCCTTTATTTCAAATGCAATGTCCATCCAAGCACACCCAAGGCGTGGATGAATACAAGCCGGGAATAGGTGAAAAGAGTCGCATCGTATGCATGACTTTCTGGTACTCCTCTCGATCCCTTTGGTAGAATACGCTTACATGGCAATGGTGGGTTGACGGTGAACCCGTGGGCAAGCCACTAATAACAGGTCCAACCCTTTTTTATGTGCTTCTCCATCTCTCTCTCTCCCCCGTCGGCTTTGAGCTCAAAGAGAGACCAAAATGGGCACGTACGACACCCCAACAACGAGATAGCTAGTGCTGGCTTGGTCAGAAATTACTCTCAATCCCACCCATCCATTGCTATATATAAACCCCTCCGCCTCCCAATCTCTGAATTCAATCGTTCCTCACGAGTCCACTGATCTACCAGGCCTTGTAGGAATGTCATCCGTCGGATTCAGCGCTGCCGGAATCTACGTGCAGCAAAAGCGTCTGGAGGAGAAGGTGAAGAAAAATGGAGAAAAGGAGGGCACGGACGAGAGAGGCTGGAATGGGAAGGGCAAACAGCCTGCCAATCTCTTCAATGCGGGGAAGAAAATCCATCCGAGTGACGTGTCTGCGCCAGCCAAGGGCAGCGGCGGGGCAGGAAATTCGGTGGAATAGTGGTGTCGGCGTTGGGTATGATTGCCGCAATGAGAGTGGTAGCAGCAGTAGTATTGTTTGGTGTGATGAACTTGTAATATTGCATTCGTATGGTTTGATTAGCATGTACACGTAGGTGCGTTGTTGATCTGCTACTCAATTGCTTCTTGTCTCACTGATGCTTTTCTGAGAGACGGCTAGATGCATGTATCCATATTCCATGGCCGACTGAGGCATGTAAACGTGTCGAGTCGGTGCCATACGATCCTGGTACTAATCCTTCCTAACAGCAAGGTGGCAGCTGAAAAACAGCTCAGGCATCACCATTTTCCTCTTTTCCCAGCCCTAAGGTGATCTCATCGCGGAAATTCGCCGCTTCAGGCTGTTCACGGCAAAAAATAGGTTGGAAGTATCGAAGAAGATTTAGGGTTTTACAAAAAGGGATTATTCGTATTTATCTTCTGAATTAGTCAGGTTGATTTGCGTATCAATCCCCAAGTTCTATGTTTTTGCATATTGACCTCGAAAGTTCAACATTTAAGTATTTAAGCCACTAAAAAATTTTGCAATGGACGCGTTCACGCGCAATGGTGGAAGTTTTCCACTCTGTTCAGGGTACGCCGTGGATCCGATTAGCATTCAGTAAAAGAAAAAAAAATTTGTTTTTTTACTTCGTCTTTTAACATTTTAATTATTTATTTTATCTTTATTTTCATCTTACTAATCATTACCCCTGTTGCAATCATTTATTTATCCTTCTTTTTTATTCTCATTTATGCATTTCAGTTATTTTTTCTTCTTTTCATACAACAATCTGATTTATTTTATCTTTGTTATTTTTGACTGATCATTATCCTTATTTTTTATATAGGTTATAACCTTTGTTATATTACGTTACCCTCTTATTTTTCCAAAATTGTTCTATGAGTGTTTTTCTTTTTCTTTGTTTTTTCTTCTTCTTGCCAAAGGAAAGGAATCTGAAGAAATTGGTGAAGATAAAAAGTACGAAAATCTTATGAAAATGGAGAAAATGATGTTATATAAAAGAGAATGAGCGGAAAAAATCAAAACAAGTAGACTTTGTGTACATAAAAGGACTCTTAGATATTCAATAAATGGGCTTTTCTTCTTTGAAATCGGGGTTATCTGCACCCCTTTTATTTTCCTTTTTAATATCCAAGTCATGCCTTACAATATTTTCTATTAATGTTTATATCATGTGAGAAGTCTTTTTGTTTACACGTTTTTATAATCCACAACCAGTGCAAATTAATGCACGGGATTTTTTACAATTATTTTACAGTTTTATAAATTATAAAACATTCTATAAAGTTGATCTTTCCTATGGAGATTGAATAAATAGTCCAAAATATAATGCATAACTTAGATTCAGAGAATTTTTTTTTTTTTTTTTACCAAAAATCTAACGGGTGCAACTTGGTCCATTTTGATAGAAGAAATCCCATCAAGATATTATATCATATTAAAATGATCGAGAATGGATAGAAAACTACAAAAACACATCAATTTTCTTTATTGCCAAAACAAAGCGTTGATGCAATTCGAGTATTTAAATCACCACAAAATTGAATAGCTATATGCAGAGACAGGAAGAAAAATATTTCTTAATATATAAAGGATAAAATTAAACATACAAATTTTTTACAAATAAATCTTAGTATTATTTAAGCATGCTGCCGTGAGCCTGTGAAGCATCCCTTGAGGGGCCATCGCTCTTCATGCCCGACGAGTGGACATACATTAGCTACAGGGCCCGTCATTTTGTTGTTTCTTCAAGTGGTGGCGACGCTGCACCTTAACTAAAACAGGTGCCAATCACCGTCCAAACCGTATGGGGAATCGAAGATTAGCCCCAAAAATATCGAGGAGACACACCCAACGCATCTGATTATGACACTGCCCATCTATTTTTGTTTTTCAAAATAATAATTATAATAAAAGAAAAATAGTCCGGATCCCCTCACCGGTCGCTCCTCTTCGCCCATTGGATGGATTGGCGCAATTTTTTCTCGTATGATTGTAAAAATATCACTGTGTAGGCGAATATTCCTCGCAATTTCATTGGTCTGGTATCCCGACGGATTCACGCCGTACCAAATGTCAATAGGAGTCAGCAGTCACCGCGATATTGGATTCGGAATTGATGAAGCCCTGTCGCCAGAGTTCAGCCATCAAGAATCATGCGCGCGTTGCGCCCACCAAAACTCCAGATGTTGGCTCGTCTACTTTTCGCGAGAAATCTTTTAGCTCATCATATCCGTGTATATTATTAGATACCGTCGATGAGGAATGACTTTGATCAAAGCCAATCAATCGATCCAAGAATGGTTGTGACCTGTGGGCCGGAAATTCCATATTTTTGTTGGTTGGCTACGTTGCGTCGCCCAAGTAAGCAATCGGATATATTTTGTATAAAGCAGAAAGGTAACGCATCTAATCCAACGCAAATGGGTTTTGTTTTGGTGTTGATTTCCGAGGAGGTGGGTGGGATTAGTTGCGGTTTCTCTGCCTTTCTTCTCAAGGAATTGAATTTTTTTCCGTATCAACGAGATTAGATTAAGCCCTACAGCATCTAATCTAATCCCATTCGTGAGTATAATAAACGTGCTTTGCTGGCCACGTGGGTGCCAATACAGATTATCAGCTCCAGATCTTATCCGTTCGTCATGAGCATGCAACGCCATATCTGATTCCGATTCATTAACCCCGAGCCATCGTGGGGTTTACGGCTCACCAGATGAACGGTGAAGAAGGAACTATGAATGAGGAGATCGATAAGGAGCAGCACGCGACGGGCGAGGGATCGCGTGTTGAGATCGTTTGCTTTGAGTTCGAAGTGCGTTTAATAATGGAGATTGGATACGAGCGTGAGGCTCACCTTTGTCAACAATGTATGCCAACCCATGTGAGCGTCGTTGTCCTTTTTTCACGGAACAACCTTTTTGGTACTCTGGCCTTTTTGTTTGGTAATACGCTTGCACTGTCTTCTTCTCTCTTTCGGTTGGAATGTGGGGCCCGTGGAAATAATCTGAATTGTCTTCGTCCGGGACAACTTTCTGTATGCTAAACAAAATATAATAAATTAAATAACAGTTAACGATACTAGCGTCTTGGATGGTAAATAGCTTAAATCCCCATAGGGGCAACCGTAGCATGGAGATGCTTGTGAGAACAGAGAGTTATGCATAACGTGCAACTGGGGTAGGGTATACATGAGTATCTACCGAATCGACCTTAAATCGGTAATGGTAAAGTAGAAAATTTTATTGGTGCATATATAAAGTAAAAATTATTGTCCAACTCCCTAAATAAGATAAGAGTATAGTATACACCCATGTGGGTATAGTATAGTACCCACATGGGTATCTTAATAGTAAATAATTAGAAATGTATGTATATAAATAAATACATAATATTTTTCAATCCTCTATTTATCAATAAATTATTGTTTATTTGATTTTTATATAGAATTTATATTTCTAATGAAGGATGATCACAACATGAAAATGGATAATTATGTTCATGTGATTATTAATATGAATTATGGACTATAAAAACATGAAAATAGGAATAAATAATAACAAAATAAAATTAATTATAAACTCTAAAGTTTAAAATATAAATGAGTATTGTTTTATATTATTTAAAATAACACAAAAAATATTTTTTTACATATCATTATTGGTTATTGTAGGAACCAATTTAAAAATGGGTAGGGTAAAGTATAATAGGAACTAAACTTATAGTCAGGTAGAGTAGGGTATGCTTTTTAGAAATAGAGTATAGATAGGATAAGGCAAGACCGACTCAAATTGCATCCTTAGTATGCACGAACGCCTCTCAACTTGTTATTATGTTTTTTTTTTTTTAAGGGAAAAAAATCTGCGTGCCTCGCTCTACCCATTTAAAAATTCTGCTGCACTGCGACTATAATTAACAATTTTATAATTAAACTGGCTAAATTTAAGTCCGCAATGTCATGGATAGTTGTAATTAGTTAACCCATTTATAGATATGATAAAATATCTATAAAAAATGACAAATATGATATCATATTTCCAAACATGACATTGCCGTTAATTTCACCAAATTATCATGGATTAAAAACTAGACATAAAAACAGTCAGTGGCATATATGACTATCAAAATATGAAGCTGTAAGCCGGTAACAATGTAAAGCAAAATTCATCTTTGCATGTGAAAATGAAAAATATGAATTTAAGTTTTAACTGGGTGTATTTTAGTAAAAATACATGGAATGTTATTATAATTGGAAATACAGTGGAAATTTGTGATCATATATACAAAATATGGGTAGAACTTATGGTCATGTTTGAAATTGATCTTAAATTTAAACGGTGTCCTCGTTAAACCTTATTGCAGTATGTATTTAAGTTCAGGTTTTCTCTTCTTACGGAGCCCGAGACATGCAAAATTCAAGTTTAATAACGTTTAAATGGCAATGTCAAATTATAGCTATGCTATTTCGCAATATCACAGAGTCTAATCTGCATGAACATTTTTGTGATCATTGGACTGGCAGTACGCAATTTTTTTTATACCGACGACATATATGGGCCTGCCGTCGTGTGGGCCATTGAGTTCTGATACTTATACATTAGGCCTTAGTCCTTACAAGTCTTTTAGAATCTCGTACCGACAGTATTTTGCAAGTCCGCGGGAGAAAAAGTCGAAAACCACGCAAACTTCACATATTCAAGGTTTAAAGGGTTATTTTCAAATATACTTATTATGTTTAACTTTAATTCTAAATATGCCAACTATATTTTCAAAATCCTAAGTATACCTACTACATTTGCATTTAATCACAAAAAAATCATTTCATCAAAAACTGTCAGTTAAATTTTTTAAATACCCAAAATACTCTTATTGTAAAATAATAAATGATGAAATAAATAAAAATAAAATAAAATTAAAGTATTTTAAATTTAAAATTCATGTGCAATTAGAACATTAGTGAGTTATAATATTCAAATTTTCCAATTATGTCTTACATTTGAGAGACATATTAGTAATTTCACATATTTTCTGATGACTTTAGCTCACAAAATGACATTTATGGGATTAAATGAAAATGTAGTGAGTATATTTGAGATTTTAAAAATATGGTAGGCATATTTAGAATTAGGGCTAAACGTAATGGGTATATTTGTGAATAACACAGGTTTATATTTATAGCCACTTGAGCCAACCGCTGATCACAACTCACAGTAGTGAAAATAGAGCGTTTTGTAGTGTTGTGTGCGTCGGTTTGAATCCCTTTGTAGGATTTTTGAACCAAAATATAGATTGAGAGCAATGGTCTCCCCGTTAATATTTAGCCGTAGCAGTATGAAGGTGGTAGCAGTAATCTCTCCACTATTATGAAAGTGTTCATCGTACGGAGAAATTAGTGACATTTGTTAAAATATTGTATGAAATTTGTAAGAATGTCTGAAAACATAATCATAATATCAATTAAGATAACTATAAATACCTATAAAAAGGTTTATAATTATAAAAATCTCCTTGTACCAACTAGAAAAATGTACGAAATGCAAACTCAATTTCCAAATGGCGACGTTATCAAAAAAATCTAAATAACATCCATGTAACGAGTCGTTGTACAAAAAAACAAAATAAATAAAAACAACTATAAAAGTTCTAATAGATAAACAAAAAATATGAATTTTATATCGAATTATTTACATATTAACGTTGTTTTTTTCATGGTTAAGCAAGCACGAAGGACCATGGCTGTGAAACCCTGGTAGCATGATTTATCGTTTTAAACGTGCCATTGCAAATGCAAGAATTTAATGTGATGCTATGATGGAATATACTTATGATCCTCACACATTTCTGATTGGATTATGCTATGACGATTTTAGCGATTTGACTCAATTGTTGCTGCTGATAATTCGGCTCTTTTTTTTTTGGAAGTTACAGAGCCAAGCTGTCGAAGGGCTCCAACTCCTTGTTCCTGAACCATCCATACAAAGAGTCGCGAGGGGGGAGAACCAAGACAGAACCAAAAAAACCAACAAATCATTAAAATTAATTATCTTTAAACAAAAAATCAATAATACAGCTTGGTGGTTGGACCTCCAATTCTGACCATCTTAAGTTAGATTCCGTTGCTACCTTAGCTAATTGGTGGGCCACCTACATTCTCTCTCATAAGACGCGGTGGAAGCTAGCTAGCTGAAATTGAGTACATAGATCTTTGATGTCATCAATGGCCACTTCAATAATCGATCAGATCTCATTGCTTCATTGCAGCCAATTGATGACAGTAAGAGAGTCGGATTCCACTTCTATGCTTTGTATTCCCATCTGCTGTGTCCATTGTAGTCCCAGAAAAATCGCCCTTGCTTCTTGATCCATTGGTTTTGGGTCGTCAACTTCATCCCACATTTTCGCTACCCTGAATACCCCATTTCAATTACAAATAACTGCTTATAACCCACTTTCCTCACTTTTTCATCACTGCCTGTATCGACATTTAACTTCATTGCTCCCTATTTTGGTTTCACCCATCTTGATGGGTTTTTTTTTTTATTATTCATTAACCCTCCTCCCCTTAGAATGATGAATGATTGGAAATGATGGAGTCTCTCCTCCATTGAATCATCTCGTGCAATGCTCCCTCGTGTTCATTGATTACCCATCTATTTCCTAAAGACCAAATCCTCCAACAACTAGTAATATGAAAAGTTAATAGATTAGGATCCTTCTTTGAAATCATCTCTTTTGAAATTGACTTTATATATGTGAAATTTTTGTTCGCCAGTTGCTGGAAGCATGGGATTCTAAACAAATTGCTTACTTTTTGACACGACCAAAATAAATGCAGATTATTTTCAATAGATTTCTTATTCAGACGTAGAGAGCAGTATAATTCTACTCTTACACCTTTCTTCACTAGATTTTCCCTTATGGGGAGAGAGTTTGTATACAATCTTCAACCAAAATGTTGAAATTTCTTTAGGGTTGCAATTTTCCGTATTTTGCTAAACGTTCTTTCCATATCTTTATTTCCGTTCCCGTTTTCTCTTGGCTCTTGTTTGTTACTTTCTTTGTGTAAGTCAATTTATACGCTAATTTCACACTAAACTTTCTATCCTCTTCAAGATTCCAGTACAACCCTTCCTCAACCTCTATGTTCTGAATTTGGACTCTCTTTATCAATTCCCAACCTTGTTCTCCTGCTGCTATATTTATCTCATTCTCTTTCCCTTCCCTTTTATTACAATCTAAGAAGAAAACTACTTTAATATTACCTCTATTCCTCTTGTGAGAGGGCTTGCTTTTTACAATCTTTCCATCTGGCCACGAAATTGTTAAAGAAGTTGATCTTTTTTACATCCCCTACTTTTTGTTTTATTCCATCCCTCAATAAAGGTAGCATCTTTGTTATGCTTTGCCAAATTTGTAAGGAGCCATTCCTACCTCTTCCCTCCCAAATGGATCCTGTTATGAAATATTTGCTTTTAAAGATTCTATGGCTGAGTGCACTTGTTTAAGTTAGCATTCTCCAAGCTTGTTTTGCCACGAACAGCATATTAAGCATAAAGTTCATGAAATCTTGGACCTCCTTGTTTCTTTGATAAAAAAAAGCCTTCTCCAAGCTTGTTTTGCCACAAACAGCATATTAAGCGTAAAGTTCATGAAATCTTGGACCTCCTTGTTTCTTTGATAAAAAAAAAAGCCTCTTCCAAGCAATTTAGCTAATCTTTCTCCTTCCCTCCTTTTCTTCTCATCAATATCTACTCATTAAAGCGTTTTTCTTGACATGCATTTTTTGGAATAACAAATAGATTCATAGAGTAGCTTGGGATTGCCTACACTACAACTTTTATCAAAACTTCTTTTCCCCCACTTGAAATTAATCTATTATGCCACCCTTGGATTTTTTGCCAGATTTTTTTCTTAATTCCTTGAAACATCTTAGTTTTATTTCAACCAAATTAGACTAGTAGCCTCAAATATTTATCCATCTAATTATTTCCAGATCCAAACAACTCTTTCACTATCTTTTGAACTCCCTGTCTTATGTTTCTGCTAAAGAAGATGATTGTCTTTGCCTTGTTTACAATTTGGCCAAAAACCACTTCATATTCCTTGATGACTCTCAAAAGTTGTTTAATCTCCTCACAATTTGCTTGCAAAAATAAAAAAGTGTCGGCAATAAAAAATAGATGAGACAGCTTTGGGCCATTCTTACCTATCTTAATATTGTTGAGACTACCACAATCATGTGCTTATTTCAAAAGGGTTGATAAACCTTTTCCACAAAAAAGAAAGAGATATAATAAGATTGGGTTACCTTATCTGAGTCCTCTACTCGGTGAGAAATATGAGGTGATAGATTCACTGATGTTGACTCTAAACAACATTGAGACCATGCAGTTTCTCATCAATTGTACCCATTTATCACAAAAATCCTTTCTTCTCATCACTTCCACCACAAAATTTCATTAAACTCTATCATAAACTTTCGACATATTTAACTTTACTATCATTTCCCTTTTTCTCCTTCCATTATGCCTTTTAGAACATGAATCACTTTGAATGTCGCTATCATATTATCACCAATAAGTCTATGTGACGGAAAAGTACTTTGTTCTTCAGATATGACCCTATTCAAACACTTCTTTAAATGATTTGCAAATACGTGCAAAATAATCTTATGCAACACATTACAAAGGCTTATTGGTTGGAAGTCAGTAATCTTTAAAGCTCCATTTTTCTTTGGTATCAAAATTATGATTGTTTGATTCACTTCTCTCATCAATTTGATTTATTTCTCCAACAAGTTTTCTTACAACCAGTAGTTACACATTTCAAATACTCCATCCCCTACAAAATCCCAAATTTTTGATAAAATTTGGCTGACATTTTTTTCAAGTTTTGGAGCTTTCATAGGATTCATTTATCTAATTACCTTCATTACCTCTTCCCTTGACATAGTAGCAGTCAACATCTGATTGTCTTCATCAGTCACAACTCTATTAGTTAAATTTAGAACACTGTCAAAGTTCCTCTAGCTGTTGAAAGCATATAGATTTTCAAAATACTGCTGAACTAGAATCTCTTTCTCTCTTTGGTTTTCCACATTATTTTCAGTCATATCAACAAGGACTCCTGTCTGATTTATTCTCCTTTTCCATATGCGCAGTGAAGTAACTTGTATTTTAATCACCACGTTGTAATTACATGATTTTTGATTTCTGTTTCTACATTACCTCTTCATCATCCATTAAATTATTAATAATCTGTTTCTGATATTTTATATTTTTGTCTCTTTCATCATAAGAAACCACTTCTTCCTTCAGCTTCTGAAGCCTCTCTAGCTGTTTTTAGTTGGCCTCTTGAATACTATGCTACGACTGATGACCATACTGCGACGTACTTGCAGAGCAAAAATGGTTTCATTGTTGTGCACAAACTTCCAAGCTCCGCCGGATTAATAAATGATAGCACCAATCGATGAGCCTTGACTTTTCTGCGTTTCATCCACCCGTGCCAGCATCTGATGAAGGGTGCGTTTGGCAAACCATAAAAAATATTATCTTAAAACTTTTCAATTTAAAACTTTTTACTCTCCATCACTATCATATTTTTAAATTATTTTTTCCCATTTTCCTATACAACTACCCTACTTTTCAATCATTTGTACACAACTATCCACAAAATTAACCTATCTATTTTAACTTTATCCTCTTTACTACTTATCATTACCCATATCATATCACATCATTTGACAACTTTTA
>JAXCLR010000050.1:78110694-78137283 GCA_035584095.1 Annona squamosa | reverse complement strand
AAAAGTTTTTAAAAAATAAGTTTTTGAGCTGGCTTTACGGAGGCCACCGTAAAGCCGGTTTGAAAAGATCATTCCACCAGAACTTTAAGCTTGTCTTATTTAAGAGCAGGGCTGCCCCGGTCGGGATTCGAAATCCGCGACTTTTGGCGCGTTCACGACCACCGCTCGGTGGTGCTCATAGACGTAGGTGTAGGTGGTTAAACGAATATCGTCCAAACGGTCAGCTGGACCATGAGCTCAGATCCAATAAAAAGCGACACCTCGAAATTCGTTATTTATATTCATTGCGACACTGAAATAAACATTTATAACACTTTAAACAGTATTTTGTACTTTGACCCAAATGAATTTGAAAGGTCGGATGTAGACGGTCTCTTGATATTAGGTCATTTTCGAGCAGGGGGCCAGTGGGTTGTAGCATGTCGATCGTAGTATACTGTATAAACCAGCCTATTTAAGTAAGAATTCATTTTCATTGATTTGCTTTTATTAATGACCACGGTCTGATGCTAGGCAACGAGGGTGGAGGGACTTACTTTTCACACGTCTATTTTTCACGGAGTGAGGCATTTGATCGGCTGGGCCATGTTGCTGTGCCTGTGCTGTTGCACAGACTTGGAGCTGTCAAGCATTTCCCCTGACCAAAAATTATTCACCTCTGGGCGAGGTGGACCTTCCCGACACATATAACACGCAACCAACTGATTTTTCATTTTACTTTTATTTGATCCATATAAATAATAATATTTGTCAATATATATTTGTTTATTGCTAAAAAATTGGTATATTGCACTGTCATTCTCTTAACGGATTGGCTGATTTCTAAAATATATACGTGCACCGATCTTATACGGCCGACTTTGTATATTTTGTTATTTTTTAAAAATAAAAAGTCATGAGTATATGCATTGACGCAATGTATTGAAGACTATTTTTTAATTTTTCAAAAATCTATAAAATATGTAGAAAATAAAAAGTATAAAATTTCACAGGCTAACCAATCAAGGCGACACACGTGCACGTATCATGCTATTTTTGATTTTCTAAAAACAAAATATAAACAATAAAAAATATATCATTTGACGTGCTAATTAATCTAAATGAGGCCATCAGCAAAGCCACCGATTTCCGATGCACCCTATAAGATCGGGTCCGGTATTCGCAGTCACGGGCATCAAGCCAGACAGGAACGAGACACGTCACCGCAACTACGCAGCAATACGCGCGGGCAATGGGCACTGGGGTGGACCCCACGCAAGTGCTGACGCTTGCAACCGCATTCCGCTACAAGCGTATTTCCATCTATGCCAAAGACAGCTGAATAGCTGATGATGTCGAAGGATCTGGACACGAAACAGTCGGTTGAGTCGTTGTGAGATCTACCTTTTTCAGACATGCGCCCATTAATCAGCGGCCGAGATCTGTGGATCCATTTTAAAGAGTCCCCGACCGGCGACCTCCCAACACAAGATACGGACGACTGTGCGAGTTTATTCGCAGCCTTCATTTTTTGCGAGTTATCTAACCTTTCGCGACCATCATCTTTGAGTGCCGAACAACCATGGATTGGTGCTAGACCCAATATTTGCACGAATCGAGGAATATCTTAACTATCATGAATGCCCGATTTCCAAGTGGGTATTCGACAGCTGCAAATTTAGGATATGTTTGGCAACTAATAAAAAATATTAATAATGTATTTGAGAATGAATAAAATTTTTGATAAAAAAATTATAAAAAGTAGAAATTATTAAATGATATGATATAATAGAGTAATGATGAAGAGTAAATAGAATAATGTTAAAATAGATAGGTTAGTTGTTTAGAAATGATTGAAAAGTAGGATAGTTGTATAGAAAAATGTAAAAAAATTATTAAAAAATAGGATAGTTGTAGATAGTGAAAAATTTTAGATTGAAAAGTTTTAATTTGACAACTTTTACTTATTAACAAACACACTCTAAGTTAAAACTTCTCAATGTAAAACTTTTCACTCTCCACAACTATTATATTTTTTAATCATTTTTTTCATATTTTCCTATATAACTATTCTACTTTTCACTCATTTTTACATAACTATCAACACAACTAACTTATCTATTTTAACTTTATCTTTTTTACTACTCATTCATTTTCACTTATCTATTTTAACTTTATCTTTTTTACTACTCATTCATTTTCACTCACCCGAGGACATTTTCGATATTTGCAAGAAGATCATTTAGGATCGTGAACGGCTGAGATCTCCTGATTTTTGGGCTTCGCCGAAGAACAAAAACACGCGCGCAATTCTCTTGCTTTTTTGCATTTTTATTAACCGCGCGCTTTTTACCCGTTTTATTAACGAAAATTACAGTCTTTGGCGGGATGTCGCTGTTCTAATCCCTGTTTCAAAGCTGCCATTTCAAGCTTCATCCCGTTTTCCGTTCTCTCCGTCTTCAATGAGGAGGAAAGCCCTGCGAATTCCACCTCCATCGCGCCGGAATCCCAGTTCGTGAGTCTCTGATCTCCGGCCACGGCTGCTTCAGGGCTTCTAGAAGACGATTTCCGTGATTTTTCCTTCCGTGCCAAGCATCTACAGATCCGAAATTAGGTAGGAGACGGAGATGCGCTCTCGTTTTCCACGTTCTCTTGTGCTTTCCTGTTTTTTCCAGTTGCCGAAGCAAGCTGTAGCTCGATCGCGAGGTGTATTATTTTCCGTACTTTGGCAGTCATCCATGTCGCATTCCTGCAGGAATTGGCCGTTTGGCGGTCGTTAGCTTCTCTACGTTTTTTTATGCATATGATAGCTGGATTTGCTGGGATCTTGTGTTTAAGGGTTTCCTGCATTGCTGCCTAGTCCCCCGCAGCGGCTTTATATGTTATGGTGGAGGCTTAGGGACTTGAGTCTGATGATTTGCGGCGTACAAGTCTGGTATTGGAACTTCGCATTCTAAACAGCTACTGAAATCAACTTTCATTTTTCCTCAATCCCCGTTCTTACTATTTGCCAGCCCGAGCATTAGCTCGGGTTCTAGTCTAGGGTTTAGATCTGCTCGGTTGGTGGGAATTTTTACTCCCGCCTTCATCTTTATGGCTGCATTCGCTGTATTCTAAGTTCAAATCAAGTTCTGAAGTTGAGGACGAACTCTGGTGTTTTTTGAACTTGTTTTGTATGATTTTGCATAGCATTTCGATCCGAACTCTTGGGTCCTTGTTTTCGCCATGTTTCAAATGTGAATAATTGATAAAGATCTGCTATAAATTTCTACTTATTTATCAACGAAAATTCTCAATCTAAAAATCTTCGACTGAATGGTCGTCAAGATGCAGTTGTCGCATTCAGCTTCATATTCTGCGGCATTTTGTTCATCACTGTCCTTTTTATTTTTACCCCCAGCACTCGATTAAAAGTCAACGTAGTTTTGCAGCTAGCTGGTTTCTGCGTTTCTTTCTTCTTTGTAGTATGTTTTGGCTTTTTTGATGTCATAGCTTTTGAAGATGCATGTTACCGCCACTGCTGCAGTTTCTGTCAGCAATGTTTCTTCCTTTTCTTGGATCTGAATCTGAGATTCTTGTTAAGCCTTTTCAATTTCATGTTCCACAAGATTCATTGTCTTGATTTTTTCTTCTTCTTCTTCTTCTTCTTTACATTTTTAAGAAATACCGAGAGCTTTAAATATCAGTGTCTAAAGGAGTTAAAAAGTATTTCTTTCACTTTGTTGCACATTGTTTCAGGAATGCTGCTGATATTCTAAAAAGAGCTCATTACTGATGCCCCATATTTGCATCTGGGAAAGTTGGGGACCTTTGTGTGGTATTAGCATTCAAACTTGTACCTTCATTACCATAAATGAACATGTAATCTTTGTGTTTCCAAATTGTTTCTACGTTAGTTCCCTTATTTGTAACATTTTTGGTGAGTCAAATAGCTGTTCAGACTACATGATAATAGATTCAGTCTATTTCTATGGGAGCAGTTATACAAAGTTCAGCATGTGGTTCTTTCTGTGTGCCTAGGTGTTGATTATAACCACAGTGCAGGGTGATATGGTTTTATGGTATCTCCTTTTCTAAGTTACTCTGTCTAGGGAATGATATCTGTATGATTTTTCAGTTATTATCATTGTTATTTTTAATTTGTACCAGGTTGAATGCTGCAGAGAGACAAAGTCAAGAACTGGCTACTTTCTAGGGTTCATTGGTTATCTGTGCAATTATGTCGAGGATCACAAAGTGGAAGCTTGAGAAGATGAAGGTGAAAGTGGTTTTTCGGCTACAATTTCATGCCACACAGGTAAGCTTCATTTATACTTCTGAAATATTGAATATTCTTTCTTGCTTCTGGCTCTTCTTTCATGAACGTTTCCATTGTCGAAACAAATCTTCTTTCATGAAGAAAATCTTATTGCCCATTACTTAACTTGTCTTGTTGCCCAGCACGTCACTCTTCATCCTTCTCTATAGTAGCAGAGGTGGCCAAAGATTTCAGTGCTATAAACATGAAAGCATGCTTCAAGAATTTCTGTGACTACAATATAGGTTGCCTGGATTTTCTTAAATTTAGAACCAGACACTAGCAAATTATTTGACTGTTTCCTAATGTTTACTTCCTAGAATACACACTAAATTCCTTGGCATTATTATTTGGTTCTCATCCTCATTGTTATTATCATCTTTTTCTGTTGGTGAAATATTGGGATGACTTAGGACATTGTAGACTCTTATGTTTGTTGGTGTTCCACTATCTTGACATATTATCTATGGAGGCAGTCCAAGATTTTTTTTTTTTTTTTTCATGCATCTAAACTTTTTAGTTTTGCAACTATCAAATCTGAATCTACTTTCTTCACCTGCGATTATCAGATTCCACAGCCAGGATGGGACAAATTGTTTGTGTCCTTCATTCCTTCTGATTCTGGGAAGGCAACAGCAAAAACGACAAAAGCAAATGTGAGGAATGGGACCTGCAAATGGTCTGATCCTATCTATGAGACTTCAAGCCTTCTACAGGATGCCAAGACCAAGAAATATGATGAGAAGTCATATAAGCTCGTGGTGGCAATGGTATTAATCCTTTCTAGGAGTTTTTAAAGAGCTACATGTGGGAAATATTATAAATAAACCTGTTAGAAAGTTGTCAGTCTGATGACAGACTTCCCAGATTGAAGCTAGTTTTGTTCTGGCAGGGTTCTTCTAGATCCAGCGTCCTTGGCGAGGCTTACATCAACCTTGCTGACTATGCAGATGCATCCAAGCCTTTGTCTGTTGCACTGCCTCTTCAAGGGTCTAACTCTGGAGCTGTTCTACATGTGCGTATTCTTTGTCTGTCGAATCATTCAAGGTTGTAGTATCATTTGCTAGGGTTTCTTGTCATTTCTGTCTTTTGGATAAATGATTACATACTGTAGCAGACTCCAATATATAGTTCTGTGTTACACTGGCCAAAATGAAACTGGAACCATTGAAACTCATGCTTGCATTTCTTTTGTTAATTATGACCTGTAGTAGCTTAATAGTATATTCATGTTGCTAACCTATTGTTTATGATCTTTCATGCCAGGTCACTGTGCAGCTTCTCACTTCGAAAACCGGTTTCAGGTTTGCTTCATTTCAAGCGTGAGTTGGATGATTGTATAATTTGAGCAACCTTATCTCTTGTTCTTTTAACTCCTTGCAGAGAATTTGAGCAGCAGAGGGAGCTTCGAGAAAAGGGGTTTCAGAAGACCAATGATCAGAATCTTCATGAAGATTTTATTGGAAGACAACCTATTGAAATGGCTCGTGATCATATTGATAAGGTTTGAAAAATTCTTTGGCCCTATACAATCATATTTGTTTTCTTTTTCAAGAGCTATTAGGAAATTACTAAAAGATGATCATGGTAAAAAGGGATTGTCTTCAATGCACCCGGGTGTGCTTTACTTATTTCTTAAAATTTTTT
This sequence comes from Annona squamosa, assembly GCA_035584095.1. Lineage (NCBI taxonomy): Eukaryota > Viridiplantae > Streptophyta > Magnoliopsida > Magnoliales > Annonaceae > Annona > Annona squamosa. Next base: position 78,131,360 of record JAXCLR010000050.1, on the reverse strand, counting down.
TTGAAAATTTTTCTGTTAATCTAAGTGTATTTAACATGTGTATCAATTTTTACCAATTTTGGAGATTTTTAGGTTTGTTTTTTATGATTTTTAGAAATCAGTGGCATTTTTAGTAATTTTAAATTACTAAAATGCCACTGAATTTTAAAAATCCGAAAAAAAATTTAATACACATAAGGCCACTATTTTTCAATGGAGGCATTGTATCCAGAAATCAAACCAAAGCAAGAAAAAACAAAATTCAATTTCTTTTATGGGAGTCCACTTCCATGGAAATTAGCTTACCTGCTCTGTAGAAGTTTTTCTCCTCATGATTGGTATCTTGATGTCTCGGAAGAGCTATGCGTATAGCATGCATACTGGCATACAGCATCAAGTTAGAAACTTAAAGAAGAATTTATTGGCATGTATGTCTGTGGTGAAACAGAAACTACAGAAACATCAGAATTACCTTGATCATCTCTCTTCAGAATTCATCAAGAAACTCCCCATTTTTTTTAGTATTGGTGATGCCATTTGCATCTTTTCCTACAGAAGCAAACCAACTCAATTACCATGTTGCCGGCCCAAGGTTTCTCATTGACGTTAGCTGCAAAGGCCACCCAAACACATTGTGAAGCTTTTGTGCATTTTTAAAGTTGGTTAACGGTGGTTGTCTGTCAGTTTCGAACAGCTCAGCGAGTTAGGTTGTGTTTGCATACTTTACTGATAAGGGCTATAATTGGGGAACTGGATGTATAATACTAATGAGACTTCACAAATCAGGCCATCAAATCAATTGACAACAAGAGAATCAATTCATTTCCACTCCTCCATCCTCTCAGTTTCTGTAAATGTAAAAGTTTATTCAGATAGTCTTCATCTACAATGATCTTGCTTTCTCCTTATCTGTTTTTCAAGATTGTTACAAATTCATTTGTTTATGATTTTGGCTGTTTTGTCACAAGTGTAAAATATCTAGTCATTTGTGGGTTCCGAAATTATTTATTTTTCCTATTGGCATCAGAACAATGCTCTTTTATGCAACAAGACTGATGTTTTTTCTGGGTTTATTTTGGAATGTGGTTTATTGAAACTCTTACAAAGCGCAGACCAATTATTGCAGCTCATCTTAGTCATTATGGGACAAAAATGGCTAGTGAAGGAAAATTATTTAAAATTGATTCAAAGTTGTCTTATTTTTGACAATGTTAAAATGCAATTGTTCCATTACTTAAATCTTCATGTATGTAAAGTTTTATACCCTCAGGTTCCCTATATGACATTTAGCGTATGTTTGACTATCATAAAAACTTGTCAATCTAAAACTTTCAAACTAAAATTTTTCTTTCTTTATTACTACTTTATTTTTTAATTATTTTTTTTGCGTCTTCTTATACAACTATCCTATTATTTAATCATTTCTTTATAATTACCCATACAACTACCCTATCTATTTTAACTTTATTTTCTTTACTCCTCATCATTACTTCTATCATATCACATTACTTCTTTCATTTCAAAAAGTTTTATGCCAAGAGGGGTGTTTGTTAATACCTTAAACATTTTACTCTTCACAACTATCCTTTTTTTTATTATTTCTTTTCTTCTTCTATATAACTATTATACTATTCAATTAATTCTATGCAACTACCTATACATCTAACATATCTATTTTAATTTTATTCTCCTTATTCCTCATTATTATCCTCATCATATCATATCATTTCTTATATTTCAAAATTTTTTTTACATCAAACTTTTCATCAAAAGTTCTATTACTTCCCTAACAAGCATTGAAAAATTTTCTTTTGAAAGTTTTACCAAGTGCAAAATACACCCTTATTGTTATTTTTTTTTTTTCAGCTTAAATCCTTGCAACAAAGACAACATGAAGATGTGATTTTGCAAAATTCCTTGAAATTGTATGATATATTATTGGGAATTTCTGCAACTTAAATGCTAGCTATATATATATATATTTTAAGAACATAAACTAGAGATCATTTAAACACACTGTCATTAGGTTTAGCTTTGACAAAATATTGTATTCCTGACCTGCCACAGTTCTCCTGAAATATTTTGTAGTGAAGCATTATTTAGAACGTGCACATCAGTACATTTTCTACTAGTGTGCACTCAGTGAATCCTTGGATGATAGTGAAAAGTAAGATATTTACAAGGCTAACCCAACTAAATATAGAAAAAATGTTTCTGAAATCTGCTATGCCACATCATAAGGGATAAAGGAATAATTGATGGTGAAGTTACTGTGGATCTTTGTTATTTGGGTAAGAAAACATGCATTTGGTGTAGCCATCTGGCAAATCTTCAAGTTTTGAATGTTGAAGAGTCTTGGTGGTAATTGAGATACTAATAAAAAAGATTTGAGGTAAAAAGCTCCTTGGCAGCCCTTTTCACAAGAGAATTTGCTTCAGCAGAGAGGATCTGCACCATATTCTTGCTTAATTCTGTGCATTCTAGACCCTGAGTCATGATTCTTCACTGATCACTTCTAGCAGTTGCATGCTATTTATTTAGTGAGCACGCCATCTATAGATTCCTGTGAATTTTTTGCGGAGCAGGTCGTGATTATTATTTTATTCTCTTGTAATATTTTTTTTTGAGTGTGTTCCAAAATCCTCAAGGATCTGAAAGAAGCTGCGGAGATCCATTAGTGCCGGGAACTTTCTGTCCATTTCATTTGCAGCTTTGTTTGAGTTCCTTTAGAAACGTCTTGTAAGCAATCTGAGGGAGCGTTCTGCTCTTGAGAGAATTTGTGTTGCCATTCTCAATTATGTCTTGGACCTATAGGTTGGGGACTCGGCATAACCATCACAAGCATGGCTGTAATACGGCATAATATTGGAGAATTCTATTGATTCAATAAAAGTTTCCAATGCACTAGCTGTCACATAGGTCTATGATCATTCTATTAATCATGATCTTGTTTATGGTACACTAATTCTTTTATCTCTTGTGATAGATGAATGCAAGAGTTAGATTCAAACCAGAATTTACTGAACTCCCTTCACTTGAAGAAGAGGACGAATTGAATGAAGATAACACAGATTCAGCTGTTGGAGTGGACGGTTCCTCCCATACTTCAGAAAGCTTGTATGCTGAAAAGCATGACATTTTGAGTACAAATGAAAATGACAGCCTTAGAAGCACAATGTCTGGTGAGTTAAGTGGACATTCTTTAGGACAAAGCATTCATTCTGAGAAAGATGATGGATGTGGTCTTCAGCCTCTTCCACAAGGGAGCAATGATTGGATTCAGGGTTGGAGCTCGGACTATTCTATAGACAACGAGTTGGCCACTGCTTATGAGGAAAACAGTAGACTCAGAGGATGCTTGGAGGCAGCTGAGACATCTATCCAAGAGCTTAAGCTAGAAGTGGGCTCCTTACAAAATCATGCAGACAAACTAGGGACAGAAACACAAAGCCTTAACCAGCAACTAGTTGCAGAAATTGCTTCGGGAGAAGAATTGGCACGAGAAGTTTCCCTTATGAAATCTGAGTACTTGAGACTGAAAGATAATTTTGTGAATCTGACACATTCTAAACAAAGAAAGCATATTCCTGGCACAGGAACTGAATTCCTTGGATGTTCTTCTCCTTGTGATCAAGATTCACCTACAAGGGTAACAAAATGTTCTTTTGATTGTGACTTTCAGGTTGATGCTTCTGAAAAGAATCAGAAACTCTGTGACCCACATTTGAATTGGCAAGAGTGTATTCTGCTGGTGGAAGCTAAAGTGAGAGAAATCCAAAGCAAGGCATCCTTCACATATCATGAAAGAAATATGGGTTTCCTTCACTCAGACCTTGAGATACTGGATTCATTTGTACAAGGTCTAAAGAAAGAAACTATACAGTTAGTTTCTATGCTAAATGCATCAGCAGTACAAAGTGGTGACCTGATGACAATTTCACCAGAAAGCACCCTGAAATCTGAAATCGTTGTACCAGGTATGTTGAAGGGAATTACTTCAGAAATGAGCCTCTTTGAAGGACAGCTTTCTTTTGGTTTACCTGGTCAGGTTTCCTCAGAATTTCATCATATGGATAAGAATCTTGCTCCTGGAGATATCATGAAAGAAAAAATTTGTGAACTTGTGCGGGAGTTAGATGAGTCAAAAGCAGAGCACGAAAATCTCAACAGAAAAATGGATGAAATGGAGCGTTACTATGAAGGGCTTATACAGGAGCTTGAAGAAAGCCAGAGACAAATGCTAGCTGAACTGCAGAATGTCAGAAATGAGCATTCAGCCTGTCCATACACAATTAATGCGTTGAAAGGCCAAATGGAGGCAATAAACGAGCATGCAAACGAGCAGCTTCTAAGCTTTGCAGAAGTCAGATGTGGCTTGGAATCTCAAAACAGGGAACTAGAGAAAAGAGCTAGCAGCTCAGAAACAGCACTCAGAAGGCTACGTTTGAACTATTCCATTGCAGTTGGACAGTTGCAAAAAGATCTTGAACTTCTCTCCTTCCAGTTGCTGTCAATGTTTGAGACAAATGAGAACCTTGCCAGGCAAGCTTTCGCTGAATTCTCCCAGCTCTCCTTTCAGGAGTGTGCAGATGAACATCCCGAATTACCACGCTCGTGTTTAGATAAGGATGATTTACAGAAGCTGTTCCTTAAAGAAGAGTACAAAGCCAGGGTCCAAGCACTTAATGCAGGTGTTCTTCCGAGCAAAGTAGAGGAGCTGTCTTCGCAACTGAATCGCACTCCAGTGAAGTTCCCTGACAAAATGTTATTGAATGATGCCAGAATAGAGTATGTTGGTCAGTTGGCCCTTCCACAGAGAGGTATCCTAGATAAGGAGAAAATTTCACATCATGGTGGTCTAGTTGCAGAACTGAAGAAAGAGCTGCCTGATGCACATATGCTATTGGAAGGCATGAAGATATCACTTCAGTTGCAGGAAGAGCTCCATCAGAAGGCTGAAGCTGAACTGTCCGAGATGCATCTGCTGAACTTGCAGTTGGAAGTATTTTCACATGCATTGCAAGAAATCCTGCATGAAAAGAATGATATGATGCAGCTCGTAGAGGTAAAAGTAGATGAACTGGTTCAGCAGCTTGAAAGTTCAGCGAAATCTGAGGAAATACTGATGGCTGAGCTGCAGGCTGCAAAGCATGATGTAGAAGAACTACAAAAGTCTGCATTGAACTACATGACCGAATGCAGTGGCTTGGTAACCAAAAATCATATGCTGGAAGGTAAGTTAGAACATATTTCTGATGACAATTTTCTTCTCAATCAAAAGATCACAGAGCACGAGAAATTGCTAATGGAATGCAACGGTTATAAGAGTCTGTATGAGTCTTGCACTGCTGAAAAGAATGAACTGGAGAATCTTCTGGATGAGGAAAAGTCCAAAAAATGTCATCTTGAGAGTGAGATTAGTTCCGTACTTGCAGAATTAGAAAGGCAAACTTTTGTAAAGCACGAGCTTGAAAAAACTGTCACATTTTTACAAGAAAAATTGGGAAGCCTCTGGTCTTGCATGGTTTCATACAGTGAGAATGATGGTTTGGCCGTTGCTGATAAATCATTTGAACAACAATTGGATGAGAGAAATTTTGAGGCTACTTTTTTTCATTTGGAAGAGCTTCAGCGAAGAGCATATGAACAAACTCTTCTACTCATTCAGGAGAATCAGCGAATAATGGAAGAACGAGACATTGCTCTAGTCTCTCTAAACAGTACTGAATCGGAGGTTCTATCCATGAAGCAAAAGTTTGAATCTGATGTAAAAGACATGGTGATTAAGTTAGATGCGGCAAATGCACACATAAAAAAGCTTCAGCAAGAGCTTGATGATGTTTCTTATAAATTTAGTCTTAGTGTGACAGCAGGAGAAAAGTATTCTGTGCAGAGCTTGGAATTATCATCCAAACTTGTAGCATTGGAGGTAGAGTTAGATATGGCAAATACACACAGAGAGAAGCTTAAGCAAGAGCTTGATGATGTTTCCTATAAATTTAGTCTGGGTGTGTCGGCGGAAGAAAAGTCTGCTGTGCAGAACATGGAATTGTCAGCAAAACTTGCAGCATTGGAGAGAGAGTTCCAACATGTTACGGGTGAACTTGCTCAGAGGATGGTGGTCATCAACAATTTGAATGAGGAGCTCCAAAGGACCAAGTTGGTTGTCAATGACATGGTGCAGGAAAATGAAGCAGTTTCTAAATCTTTTCAGGACAGCAACAGGGACTCTGCCAGATTAGCAACTGAGCTTAGCAGTTTAAGAGAGAGCTTCAGATGTTCACAAGAAGAATTGAAATCAGAGAAAAGTTCCAGAGCTCAATTGGATGCTACTTTGTCCGATCTTAATTGCCAGTTGAATCAGAAACATGAGCAGATGCTAGCTTTCAACACTCAGATTGCGGAACTTGTGCATTTCAAGCAAAAGGCATCCGATCTTGAATTTGAGCTATCAATAGTGAATAATCATTTGATCCAAAACGAGTTATGTCAACAAGCAGCCGATGAGGAAGCCTCATCTCTTCGACTCCAAGTTGCTGATCTGGAAACACATACAGAAGCAATGCATGCACTTTTATTAGCTTCTGAGGTTGAAATCACCTTTCTAAAAAAGCACTTCCAGATTAGAATGCAGGAACTTCTTGATCAACTTAATTCTGCTGAGAAGGATAGTGCTGATATTCATCCAAAGCATCAAGATGTGGTAACCAAAATGAATGCTTGTCTGGCCAGTGAAGCACAATGCAGAAAAGAAAATACAGAACTGACAAGAACTATTCAGTCTTTGAGGTCTGAGCTAGAAATTGTTGTTGTTGAGAAAAAAGAGCTTGCTGATTATGTGGACCAAAAAAGTGCGATGTTGGCTGAACTTGAAGAGCCTAAAGCTGTGGCGGCAGTTTCAGAATCTGACAATAGGCTGCATGGTCGTAGGCATGAGATTGAGATTGAACTGCTGAGAATTAGCCTGTTGAATCATGAAGAAGAGATAGATATTCTGAGGTCTGCAAGGGATGAATTGGAAATTACGGTGGTAGTGCTTAAGTCAAAACTTCAGGAATTGCGTGCCCATGTACTCTTGCTGCAGCAGGACTCTGATGAGCTGGCAAAATTACAGAGCGAAAATCGTGAACTTGCTTGCCGGCTTTCTGAACAGATGTTGAAGACAGAAGAATTCAAGAACCTGTCAATACATTTGAAAGAGCTTAAAGACAAAGCAGATGCAGAGAGTTTCCAAACTCGTGAGAAAAGAGAGATGGAAGGGCCATCTGCTGCCCAAGAATCACTAAGAATTGCATTTATCAGAGAACAGTGTGAAACTAAGGTGCAAGATCTGAAAAGTCAACTTTATGTCTCCAAAAAACATGGGGAAGAAATGTTAATGAAGCTGCAAGATGCCCTTGATGAGGTTGAGAACAGAAAGAAAGGTGAGGCATCTCAAGCAAAGAGAAATGAGGAGCTGTCTAAGAGAATCTTGGAACTAGAGAGTGAGCTGCAGACAGTAATTGCTGATAAGAAAGAAAAAGTCTGGGCTTACGATCGGATGAAGGCTGAATTAGAATGCTCTATGTTAAGCCTTGACTGTTGCAAAGAAGAAAAAACAATTCTTGAATCTTCTTTACAACTATGCAATGAGGAGAGAACAAGAATTGAGGGTGAGCTTAATATAATGAAGGAAAGCCTGGAAGGCTCGTTGAAGGCTAATGCCATCAAACTAGGAAATCACAAGCATGGTACTCCTGATCTCCCATCAGAAAGCAACAGTTTCATAACCTCAGAACATGGGAGCCATCCTGGAGGGGACACAGAGAACACAGTTACTGATAGTGATGCAAATAATATGGGTAGCCTGCAATCTTCGGACTCTATTCTTATGTTGAGTTTATCCCAAGATTCATTATTAACAGATGAAGCAACGGATTCTGACTTGAAGGTAATTTAATATTTTGTCGATTTTCTTTTAGTAATTTGCCAATGTTTATTTATTCTATTTATAGATTGTATGTTAATCATAATGAGGAATGATTAACTAACAAGATCTTGCAGCAGCGGGATGAATTTTTGGCTATATGAAATGTTTCTTTTCTGCTGGTAACACTATGCCCTTGCTACTTAGATATACCATACATGTTTTAATTTTATATTATAAAATGATGTCCTGAATTTTGATCATGATAATAAGTCATAGATGTTGATGCTGTAACAAGATCAATGTAATTTGACCCCAATTTGTTGGGAAAAAAAATTCTAATGGTGGTGGTGATGATGATGACATAGTTCAAAACATATGAGCAAGCACTTCCTTTTCTGTGCATACGAGATTGCTACAGGAGGCTGGGTAAGCATTAGGGGTGCTGGCAATAGATTACTTGTCCAACTGCATGAAGACTGTCCTACCAATATATTAACCATCTTTTGATTATTCTACAGGATGCACTTGTTCCTAGTTTTTTGGAAGATCCGATGAAAGAACGATTTGAAGAAGAAGACCTGCAGGAGAAAAACATGAAATTGACTCTCAACAATAAGCATTTCAAAGAGCATGACCTAAAGTCCAGCATGGAGCGCTTGCATAAAGAAGTATGCCTTCTTCTTCTTCTTCTTAGGGTCTTTTTTGTAATGAGGAGGAGTGGAAATTAGAGGGATGGATGTTATCTTAACCGAATATTTAAATGAACTATAACAAATGCAAATGTGAGAGATTACTTGAAATCAATTTTTAAACAGTGAATTTACTAATGATATTTCTGCTCCCTTCAACCGAATCTCTGTCCTTGCAGTTGGAAAGGATGAAGAATGAGAACCTAACGTCTCTTCTACCACAGGAGGAATATCATTCAGTGCCAAATTTCCCAGGGTTACAAACAGAGCTGTTGCAGTTGCGTGCGGTCTGTATTCTTTTTTTTTTTAAATTTTTCTTCAGCACCATGGTAATACGTTATTCATTCCCTTAGCCTCCTAGAATAAGCTTTCTTGTTGTTTTTGTCCACAGGCAAATGAGCGATTGGGGAATATATTTCCTTTATTTAATGAATTTTCGGGCAGTGGAAATGCATTGGAAAGGGTACTTGCATTGGAAATTGAGCTTGCCGAAGCCTTGCAAACAAGGAAGAAATCAAGTATTCATTTTCAGAGGTAGATCCATTACTGAGATGGTGCTAACCATCCGTAAATTTATTTTTAGAAATAAAAGAGTATTTCCTGCTGTAGGCAGTCTTTCTTCAGCTAGGTACTTCTACTGATGGGGTCTTTTGGCTCAAGGAAATATTGTGAAGAGGACACTCAATGAATGGGACTTCTTTTCCTGGCTTGGTAAATATTTTCCAGCCCAAGCCTGTAATCAAACATTGGACCGCTGTCACCATGGATGTCAACTATTGGGGCATCAGATCTTTGGCCTGAAAGTTAGGAAATTGATTATGCATTACCTGTTCTGTTTGAGCTGAACCATAATATGGAACTAAATATCTGATGGGGAGAAAGAAGCAAAATAGTAGAAATTATTCTGATTTTGGACACATCAAAACAAGAACATACATGAATTTCCATGGAAATTTGATTCTTGCCCTGAAATGCATTTCTGTTTTCTTTCATTGTCCAGTTCATTCCTCAAACAACATAAAGATGAGGAGGCAGTATTCCAGAGCTTCAGAGACATCAATGAACTGATCAAGGACATGCTTGAAGTAAAGAGAAGGTACACCCTGGTGGAGACAGAGCTGAAGGAGATGCAGGAACGCTACTCACAACTTAGCCTGCAGTTTGCTGAGGTTGAAGGAGAAAGGCAGCAACTGGTGATGAGGTTGAAGAATGTTAGATCACCAAAGAAGACATAGGCCTCTCATCAATCACAGCTATCTCAAACCCAAAACCAACAGTAATTGAATTGCCAAATGTACTCCCACCCCTACCTTCGCAACATCCCATTCAATTAAAAGAGCGGAAATGAGGGAGAAGCATGGGTTGCTATTGAGGCAGACAGTAGCCTAGTACTAGCAGGCTCCTGTAAATATGGTTGGTGTAACCCCTTGGTTGTGGCCTCATTGACAGTCCTGGAAGATGTCCATCTTCAGTTTCTGATGTAAATAATAAAAGCAACCACATTCCAAGGGTTGGTCAACAAATGGCTTGAGATTTATTTGTTCCGACAGCAGCATACAAATCAAAATTGTGGAATTTGCTCCTGCAGATGTCGGTATGTAATTTATGCTGTACAGTGAGAGCAAGCATTCTTTCATTGGTCTCTGCAGCAACTTAGCTTGTTAATGCATAAACTGGCGAGCCTTGAGACGAATTCCTTATCGTAATGTTACCATCGCTGGATTATTCATCTGTTCTTTCTTATCTGCATTACTGTATCGAAAAGATTTTCATTTTTTTTATTTATTTATTTATCAAAAGAAGGGAGCCTTGATGCAAGGATAAAAAGTTGCTGCCATGTGATTTGGAGGCTGTTGCTCACTATTTACCCAAAGTTGTCTGACACTTCCTGACCCTGCATAGAAGAAGCTTAATGCAACGAGCAGCCCTCATTAATTATTGCTATTTTTTCTATCAAAGCAATGATATAAGGCTTCAAAGCAAGGTTCACTTTCCTGAAGAATTGCTACAAGCCGGGTGTGAGCTTCATGCCGCTGGAGCAGCAGTTACCAATAATTAAAATACGCACCGATTCGTGCCTTAATTGATTATTAGCGGGAAATGAGAAATGCTTAAGTTGTTGTAGTCCAGTGTGAAATGTTTAACCAAAGAATCACTAGCTAAGATTATTTTTAGTTATAGATTTCAGCGATAGGTATGAATAATGCACGGTCATCTCTGACGCAAGCATTTTCATTCTGAGAAACTACTGGCTAAGCATGACGGGGTGCCAACAAAACATGGGCTCCCAACACAACAGAATTGCACTTGCAAATGGAATTTCACTTTGGATTTATAAATTATCGCATATTGCATATTTAACAAAGGCTTGGGTAAGCCAGGATATAAACTTTTTCAACTGTAAACAATCCAAACCACCATTAATGCTCAACGTCCTGGAGTGACAAAGCAGGCTATCTACAACAACTGCTACTGCAACTGCAACTGTCAGGGGAACTCGATCAAGCACAGGGATCTTACCCGTGAGAAGTTGAGAACTCACAAGTTCACACTCTTATGACCTGCTTCCGGGGAGTGCACCGTCAACATCCGAACGGGCTGATATCCACGTTGAACAAGTAACAAACACGTAGAGAACATGCATAAGGCTTTTTTATGTTTGATAGGTGCTTCGCTGCCATGAAATGCGGATATTATCCTTTAATAAAATGATGCAAACCCGGCCAAATGAAGATGCAAGCAGAAGTGCCGAAAGCTTATCAATTGCATTTATATATGAACTCTCTAATGATATCTGAAGCAATAAACACATAAAGATGCACTGTCCAAGAGCTTAACACACTATCACACATCAAGGACCTGGCAGCTGACTAGTTCCGCTGATCCAAAATTCTTAGCTGCAATGACCTTCCATACATCAATATCCGCTTCCACTGATGAATCAGAGGTTTCACTAGTTGGAGGTGATGAAGCAGAAGGGACTGAACCAGCATCCTTTATTGGAAGAGATGACGAAGTGGAAGGTACCGAGCCAGCATCCTTTGTTGGAGGAGGAGAAGGGTATGAGCTGGTGGCATCTTTCTGCGGGTCAGCTTGAAGTACTGCAACATCCCCAGTGGAATCTTTTGTTATGACATGCAGCTTTCCAAGGAAACCAGCAAGTAAATAAGGAGATTCTGAATCATTGAAGTCACGAATTGGAACCCTTCCTATGACAATTTTCCATGCATCCTCTTGCTGGTCATACATTTTGATCTTACCATTATCCAACGAACTCGAAGGATCCAACGCATATAACTCCCCATCCACTACCACACTTAATTTTGATCCTGCCTGCCTTGCAGGCCAACCCTCTCCCATGCCTGTGGGCATTTCTGTCCATGAATTTGTCTTAGGATCATAAATTTCACCACCAACATCAACAAAAAAGGGCCATGAATATAAACTTTGTGGCACACACAATGTCCCCCTGTATGAAGTCATCCCAGTTGCAATAGGCTTCAGCAGGTCAGCTAAAAATGCAGTAGGCAGTACCTGAGCTCTGGAGAAGGGCATGCTTGGTACTTGGGTCCACATGCCTGTACAGGGATCAAACACTTCGGCAGATTGCAGTGGAGTTAACCCGCCTCTACCCCTACTTACTCCTCCAACAACATAAAGCTTATTGTTTAATAGACCTGTCTTACAATATGCCCTAGCAACGGTCATGGAAGCAACTTCACTCCATCTATTAGTGCAGGGATCATATCGCCAGACACAGCTCATGGCTGAAGCCCTAGAGAATCCTCCCAACACGTACAGACAACCACTGACAGCTCCAATTGCACAGCCACAAAATGGCATGTGATCCAATGAGTCCTTCCGCCCTAGCCAGCCTCTAATGACATCTGCAAGCTTGATTCCTGAGCCCACAACATTCCACATCCTAATTCCAGCTAGACCCTTCTTGCATTCATCCTCATAAACAACATTGGGCATTGGTGGTAACTTCTGCCATTTTTTAGTGACAGGGTCTAAAGCATACCAGACTAGTTTATCATCCTCAACCTTTGTCAACACATACAACCATTCTTCAGTTGTGCCAAGTTCTCTTCTAATTTGAAACAGTTCAGTGCTTGCAATGGCAGCTCGCCAACTCCTTGACACCAATTTCATATTCAAGTAGCAAATTCTAGGTAATCTAGCAAGAATTTGAACTGATATCTCATCAGGAAGGCTAGGAATCAGCCTCGGATTCTCCTCATCAAAACCAGATGACATTCTCTGCCTCTTGGAGGCATCAAGTTGTGAATTCTCTCCATACCCAGTTGGCCTTGTCTTAGACCCAACAGAGCTCAGAAAGGAACCCATAAAAAACCCACCAGAAATGTTTATTGGAACCGGACTCAAGACTATATAGTCCCAACAGATTTGTACATCAATGGAAAATCAATGTTGCCAATTGACATGTGAACTTGATGGAAAAAATGTTGCATCTGATGGCAGGAGGAGGAATCATCAGTGGCAATCTATTAGAAAATTTCAGAAAGAATTAAAATAATTTCAGAACTCGGATAAGGGTTTGTTAATAAACACTAGGGCAAGTTGGGATGCACATGAGACTTAAACTGTTTACATCTGAATCATCAAGTAAATGGGAATGAATTAGTAATTTTTCTATCATTCATGGCAGGGAAGCAACATGGAGCACAAGTCATCCGCCTCATCATACAATATAATGATATTCAATGTCGCATCCAAACACTTATTCAGAGTTACTCGAGGATTCTTGAGTTATAAATATAAAGCCCAAATAAACAGAATTCAACAATTTGACACTCATTGACTCACGAAAAATAAAATACCAAAATACACGAGCTTTGGAAGCTTAAGCCACTCTGAGAAAGACGAAAAGAAAGCCAATCGCCTAAAAAGAGAGGAAACAAGATCAAGCAAACATCCACAAGATTTGGTTCAAAACACAGCGCCCAAGCATACCCATCACTTCAACAATCACATTCCAAACAAAAACAGAAAACTAATAAATTCCCACCTTTGTAATATTCAAACAGGAAAAACGAAAATTGCAACATCCAGATTTCTGATCTGACAGCGTAAAAAACCAAAAACAGCGAAAGGAATTGCAGTGATTTGCGAATGGAAAACGAAAAAGGCAAAAGATAGGTGTCTAGAATTACCTCAATAAACGAATAGGGACAAAGGATACAGAGAGAGAGAGAGAGAGAGAGAGAGAGAGAGAGAAATTAGGTTTTTCCCCCACCCTTGGAAGAGATGGACGGAAATTATATCTGCACAGAAGACGTGATTTTTTAAGTCTTCGGCACCATGGCGTAATAATTAGCTTCTGTTGATGGCTATCTCGTCTCTTTACACTTTCCAATCCACTCTCTGTTTTATTTTAAATTTCTTTCGGGTCCCTCCATTTTTATAATATTCCAATGCACCCTCTTCGAAGAAGCCTTTTAAAAAAAATGAATACACAAAAACGAAACAAATGCACTTGATAATAGATAAAACTTTTGATGAAAAGTTGTAAAAAGTAGAAGTTGTCAAATGATGTGATTGACAGGGGTAATAATGAAGAATAAAGAGGATAAAATTTAAATATGTAGGTTAGTTGGGTTAGTAGTTGTGTAAAAATGATTGAAAAGTATGGTAATTGTATAGAAAGATGTGAGAAAATGATTAAAAAATAAGATAGTTGTGAAGAGTAAAAAATTTTAACGTAATAACTTTTACTTATTAACAAACACACCCTTACTCACTTCCACAGCACATTCAAGAGCATGAAATAAATATAATGGAAGTAAAAGATAATAAAATAAATATTTATTAATTTACTCAAATAGAGTTTTGATCCTTTACGCTGGGCGTAATAGCTGGGCATTTTCGACCACCTGTTTGCTCCGTCCGATGCAGGGAAGAAGATCTGAATCGTTGGATTTAAATAATGGGATGTTAGACCATTAAATGCAACACATTTGCAAACAGGCCCCTAATGTCAGTGATGAAAAATTTTCAAACCGGCCCTTTGTCAGTCACCCGACTTTCCCCGCATCCAAAGATCGCATTGTCGTCTCCTTCCATCCTACATTTTCGTCTACTCACCCCTGCAGAGTCCACCTTCAAGCACCGTAGTATACCAAACTACCATGTTCAGGATAGTCCAATCCAATGATTGAATGGAGAATCTAAGCATAAAGCAGCATATGTCATATGAATCTCAAGTCCCGTAAACATTCACAGCAATCAGTAAAGGAACAAAAACAAAAAAGGGAGACTTACCCGCCCAAAGCAAAAACCCAACAAAATTTCATATGAGGAAGAAATCTTTAACGGATAACCAATACAAGAAGAGGAAAATATAGTATAATCCAGACATGGGTACAAGCTTGCGCCCCTCCCCACCCCCCCCTTCATCTCAAATCCCTCTTCCATTCGCAGCACCCACGTTCTACAAAAAAACAATTATGGTAGATTCGACCGCTAGTAGCTCGGAATCATCCAATGGTCGAGATTGAGAGGACGATTGGAGCAGGAGAATGGGGAGAAGGGACAGATGCAAAAGAGAAATGGGCAAAAGTTTGTAGACACAAGTTAATGTGGTGAATTGAGAATAACATGAAAGTACGGTTGCGAATTTGAGGTTGATCCGTGATTGGACAGCCATTTAACGGTGCGGTGACGCTGTAGATGGTCGCGGTTGATCATGCAACACCAGGTGATAATTAGAAGGAAAAAAAACGTATACGAGACTTCCTAGATCTGGTACAAGCCTTCTTGTGAAAGATTAATGTTGTCTGTCAAAGTCGTGATCGACCTACCTCCACTCTCCTTTGTAATCGTCTCGTGTTTCGTTGGAACCAAAAAGCTTTTCTTCTTTTTTTTCGAGAAATAGATAATAAAAAAGGTATGCTTGGGAGAGGTTAAGGGTGTATTTGGAAATAAATAAAATTTTTGATAAAAATTTTTGGAGAATAAAAGTTCTCAAATAATATAATATGATAAAGGTAATGATGAAAAGTAAATAGGATAAATTTAAAATAGATAGGTCAATTGTATGTGTAATTGTGTAGAAATGATTGAAAAATAGATTAGTTTGATAGAAAAATGTGTAAAAATAATTAAGAAATATAGTAGTTGTGGAGAGTGAAAGTTTTAAATTGAAAAGTTTTCACTTTACATTTAATGCCCCTTGCTAAACACATCTTAAGTGTGTGTGTGCGTCTATATATATATATATATATAAAGTAGAAAATGGAAAGAGTTTTTTAAAAAAATGAAAGAGCAATATGACGTAGAAGAAGAAATAATTAGGAGAAAAAATAAAAATAAAATAGATATGTATCTCCGTTTGTAAGATAAATTTTCAATTTCCAAGAGAGTTTTTTTAATTTTCAATATAATTTTGTATATTTTAAATAAAAATTTTCTCATTCCTCGTGCACATTATTATATTCTCATTTGGGATATAGATTTTCTTTAAAAATTTTGTATGACTTAAAGTAGGGACTAAGATAGTTATACAAGGCAATGCTATTACTGATTAGAATGTGAAGATAATAATAGAAAAGTAGGATAATTAGATAATTAAAATATAAAATATGTTAAAAGTGTATAGCTTTGGAGTGTGAAATATTTTTTACATCTATTGATGGGACCTTAGAAGTATAGTATGTACCATATCAATTTAAATTAATATGAAATATGAATTTCTATAATAATAGAAAAACAGAACAATGAAGTAGTTAAGATGATAAATCTTGTTAAAAAGTATGCAAAAAGAAGTGAGAATTTTTTTGTCTTACCAAACCATACTGTAAATTATTATTTTTAGCGATGGATGCTTTTATAAAATTTTCTTTGTATGTAACCCTCTTGATTTTTAATATCTAGATAATTGATAAAAAATTTATTCAATATATTGTATTTAACATTATTTATATTATCATGAAAATCCTTTTATGTTTAATATCACTTTACATGAGTTCATTTACAAACATGTAAAATGTAATAAGATGATTTAATACTAAGGGTATGTTTGGCAATTTAAAAAAGTTGTCAAGTTAAAACTTTTCAATCTAAAACTTGTCACTTTTCATAATAATTATTTTTTAAATTATTTTTTACATATTTTTCTATACAACAACCCTACTTTTCAATCATTTCTACACAACTACCAATACAACTAACTTATTTATTTTAAATTTATTTTCTTTACTCCTCATCATTATCCCTACAACATCACATCATTTTCTACTGATTTGACAAGTTTTACATAAAAAATTTTCATCAAAAGTTTTATAACTTCCCAAACACACCCTAAATATCAATTTTTAAGTATATTTTCAACATTTAAAATATTATTATCATATGGATAAATGATTCTATAAAATATTACTATATTTTAATACATATGTGAATAAATCTAAATATTTTCCTTAATTTAGCCTATGCACGTATTGAATTTGAATAAAATTTAATTTCATAACTAAACAAATGATGTTAAATATAACGAATGGATTGAATTTTCCATTAAATATTAAAATCTTAAAATTTCAAAGGATTACATGGAATTACTTTTGGATAACTATATAACCCGATTATATAAAAACATACTTGAATTTTAGTAACCTATTTGCATAGGAATGAATTGATGGACCAACTAAGTATCGACAAATAGTTGGTTTGGTTGGTCATGCAACAAAGCTAATGCACGACAAATCGCATGCCTGCCTCTATCGATGGCAAATTATTAATTTTTTGGCTAAAATTTTCCAATATTGTATGAATTATAGCAAGCCATTCATCATAGATAATTTTGTACTTAATAAAGGAATATTCCAACAAGAAGTAACGAGACCATTGTCCCAATCCAACTTTGGAAGTAATCCAAACCATCTCTACCATATTTAATTTGTAGGGAGAAGTTCTTGGCTAGTGGCATGAAATATTATTTCTTTTCTTATCAACTTTTTACATGTATAGGGCTCTCCTTCTATGTCAATTAGAGGTTGGAGCTACATAACCCTTTCAAATTTAAAATTTCAATTATTAATAGAAAATTCAATTTCATTCATTATATTTAATATCATTTATTTATCTAAAAGACCAAATTTCATTGCAATCAAGTATATTTAGATTCATTTACATATGTATTAGAATATAATAATATTTTATAAAATTAGTTATCTATATAAAAATTATATTTTAGACAGTTTAGGTGCTGAAGATAAAACTTTAAAATTAATATTTAATATTAAATAATGTTATTACGTTTGATTGATAGTATTCCCTTTTTTAGATTGCAGATGGCTTTCGAATAATGAACTATTTTAGTACTAGCCTGAAAGTCAGAAATAAAAAAATAGTAACCAGTGAACAGCAAACAAGCGAAAAATCTAGTAATATAAAAGCCAGGATCGGATGGGATGAACCCATACATGGGCGGTGCTTGGAATCCGGGGAAGAATGCGTACGGTGCACGAAAAGGGGCAGAATATAACGCATGGCATAGTACAAAATAAACGCATAGTCAACTGATGAGCTAGTAATTATATTTAATAGTCTTCTAAATTGATAAGCATAAACAAAGCCTAATAAGATCTTTAGAGTGCAGTGCTAAATGAGGCCTGATCATTTCAGTCCGGTTCAAAACATTTTTTTTATTTTTTTTTCAATTTTTTTAACAAAATTATTATGCTAGTGCTGTTTAATTTATAATTAATTTTTATCAATTTTGAAGATGTGTATATATTTTTTTGGATATTTAAATATAAGGATATTTTAGTCATTTTAAATTGCGAAAACATGACTAAAATACCCCTATATTTAAAAATTCAAAATAAATAGATATACATCTTCAAAATTAATAAAAAAAAACGATTCATAGATTAAACGTAATAGATTAACCATTTTGCAAATTTTTTTAAAAATTATGTTTTTGGACCGGACATTTTTTTTTTTTTTTTTTTTTTTGATTTTGCTAGAGCAAACACCAGCTCAATAGCAACAGCAGAATTCGAACACCGGTGGATGGGCATGTAACCCCATGCGAAACCAACTGCCCTATGGGCAGGTTCGCTTGGACCGGACATTTTAAGACCGGTGTGAAATGGTATTTTACGCCTGGTCGTCGTTAATATCCCCATTTTCGACCACACTTGATGGCAGTTGGGTCGCGTGGGAGTTACACCCGCCGTTGGATGTGTTTGAAAATCTGGCCACGTGTACTGGTGCAGAATGCATTCCAGATGGCGTTTACATTCATGAAAAATAATAGGATTGAAGGCCACGTCGCAAAACATACGTGTGCGCAGATCTAAGTCTAATTACGGGGCCTTCCCTCGAGAAATACCTGTTATGCCCAATCTTCAGTCAACGAGTCACCTCTCCAAAACCCAAGACCAATCAGCACCTACAACTGTAAAACTTGTGTCTGCGGATGTCTCACGTCTGCCACACGAAAATCAACCTCATTTAAAAAAAAATAAATAAAAAATTATTATTTCATTAAACAAATACTTAAAGAGAACTTTTTTTTTTTCAAAAAAAAAAAATGGCAGGACGATAAGGGGTTGATCTAGGAAATTTATGATATAAATAAACATATATCTATAATGCCAAAAATTATTTTGATTAAAAAGTTATATAAATAAATGTTTAACATTATTTGGGAGTGAACATGCAACAATTAAAATTTTGATAATTCTAAAAATAAGTACATAATATAAAATTTTTCAAGTCATGTGAAATTTTACATTACCGCCCACAAATCAGTCGATTTGCAGCTGGTCGGAAAAAGCATTTTTTTGTTTTAAATTTTCTAATGGACCTGGACTTGTTAGCATGTTAAATTTTATATTTTCTCATTTTTATTTTTTATTTAAAAAATTAAAAATTTTAAAATAAAAAACTGGATAAACTAGCCAATCAAGTCCAATCAACTTCGGCCAGACATGGATTAACTGGATTATGAGTTGTGTCACTTCCGTGTCCTACCGTATCAATGTCAACGGCTTCAAGATGAGGTACTTCCAGCCAGAGAGGGGTCTTCGACAGGGAGACCCGTTCTCCCCTTACCTGTTCATTCTGTGCGCCGAAGGCCTTTCTGTTCTGATTTTTGATGCGGCGGCCCGAGCGAGTATTTATGGAATCAAAATTAACCCTCATGATCCTACACTTACCCACCTATTATTTGCGGATGATGCTATCATTTTCCTACGGGCCTCTGCCTCTGATATCGGCTCCTTCCTGGATATTCTTCGCCAATATTCTGAATCCTCGGGGCAGGTGGTAAATGTGGCTAAGACATCTGTCTTTTTTAGCTCCAATATTGATACTGGTGCAAGGGAGGATATCTTTACTGGATTGGGGGCTTCTGGCAATGAGTTGATGAATTACCTTGGACTTCCAGCATGGTTGGGAAGATCTAAAAGGAACATGTTTAAGGGCTTGAAGGAGAGGATTTGGCGCAAAGTTCAGGGGTGGAAGGGGAAACTTCTCTCCTGGGGTGGTAAGGAGGTGTTAATCAAAGTTGTGGCTCAGGCAATCCCGACATATACCATGAGTATTTTCCTTCTACCAAAATCCTTCTGCTCTGAACTCAATGTCATGTTAAGCAGGTTTTGGTGGGGAGAAATGGGTAGCAAACGGAAAATGAGTTGGGTAGTGTGGAAAGATATGTGCAAGACGAAGTTCTCGGGCGGGTTAGGTTTTCGGGACCTCAATGTCTTCAACTATGCCCTTCTTGCAAAACAAGCCTGACGACTCTCATCGGTAACGACTTCCCTTTGCTTTCAAGTGTTTAAAGCTAGATACTTCCCGAATGGGGATATCTGGAGTTGTAGTGCTAAACCATCCGACTCTTTTCCATGGAAGAGTGTTTTGGGGGCGAGGGACATGATCAAGTTTGGGTGCAAATGGTGAATTGGAAACGGGAGTCGTGTGCGTTTCTTCAAGGATGAATGAGTTGAGCCCATGATCACAAAAGCTGGCCCCCTACCATCATCCTGTTGGCCCCGAGTTTATGGCAAAACCCAAGAGGGGAGGGGTGAATTGGGTTCTTGAAAAATTCTTTGGTAAATTAA
>JAXCLR010000050.1:78084831-78106137 GCA_035584095.1 Annona squamosa | reverse complement strand
GGTCACTAACGGCGTGGGCTTATTTGGGATTTTGGCAAAACGTAGTAGGTATATTTGGGATTTCTGATACGTAGTGGACATATTTGTAAATATGATCAAACGTAATGGGTATATTTGAGAAAAGCCCTTTTTTTTTTCCGTTGGTGTTGTATATATAATGTATTTTGACATCTTCATATTACATATTAAGCTCATTCACTACGAAAATAACATGTTCCACTTATCTTAGAGAAGATCATAAGCTCCCACCTATAATTTATAAATGCAAACTTCTCTAACAAATACTAGGGGCAAAAGCCCTTAATGCGAGTTGAAAATATTGAATGTTAAATAGCCGTTGTCCATAACCGCTTATGCTGCTAGCATTGTGGCAACTCAAATCTAACTTATAATATGTGAACTTGATCCCAATAAACCTTGTTTCTAAAATCCCAACCTTAATCCTAACTTAACAAGTGGTGTTTATAATGGGTTTATGTGGTAGTTTGAGTGAGAATTTAGAAAAATTTTATATTAAAATTCTGATTAATCTTATTAATTTACATTCAAATTTTAAAAATATAAACATTATATCATTGATTTCAAACTATATGCGCATTAAATTGTTATTTTGGACCTAAAATTTTTTCCTCTTTTCAAAATAATTAGCATGGATGATATAATAAAATGATTTTAAAAAATAAATATTAAAACTACATATTCAGGCATGATCTTTTCTAATATACATTAGAATTCAGATTCGGGATTTGCGGGTTGGGTTTCTATCAACCCAAATCAATCCAAAATTTGATTCGGGTTGAGTTTAAACCATCAAACGTAAATCCTAAAAAATGCCGAGTTGAGCTGGGGGTTCCCAAATTTCATCCCTACACTTGACCTGCCCATGACAATTGACAAAGACGATGCAATAGCTATTAAGTTTTTATATAATACAGTCAGTTGCAACTTAGGTAAATTGCAGCCGGCTGTTATGGATTCCATTTTTAAATTGTTTTAATTTTTTTAGTTTTATGCAAGTTCAAATTATGTAATTATATGCCTAATTTTACCAAAATTTAAATTTTCTATAGATTTTTACGAATTTTCAAAAATTAAAAATTTTCACGCATCTCACTCTCCCTCGAGAAAAAAGATGAAAATTTTGTAAAAATATATTAAGAATTTCAAAATAATAGCGTTACATATATAGATTGCATACATTCAGACCCACATGAAAAATAAAAAATTAAAATATTTGAAAATGAGATCAATAATAAGCGTACGACTAGATGTATCGTATCAAAACTCGTAGCTATTTTTTTGCCGTGTCACTCACGTTGTATGATCAACGTACGTGATGGAGGTGGATAACAAAACTGGTTGCTGCAAGTCCTTTTTTTTTTTTTTAGTCCTTTTTTCAATCCACTGTTTCAGCTGATTTTTAAGCAATGTGGATTAGGACAGCATCACCACCTTCCCAACGCCAACAGTGACGCCACTGATTCCTCCACGCTTCCCCAACTGACACCGGACACCTGTATCTAATTAACAAGAACTATTTGGCCTTTCCCAGTCCCTTGGGCCTTGGGACAATGGCACACTAATCGGTTTCTATTTCTAAGGTCCGAAAAAAAAAATTAATAAAGAAGTGTAACAGTAAAGAGTTTAGTAAAAATTTATTTGGGACAAGAAATTAAAAAAAAAAAAACTTGTTTACAAATGTAAAGATGATGGAAAAAATAAAATTATAGATTACTCACTAGGCGATGTATTTACGAATTGATAAAATTTATAGATAAAAAGTTTTTAATGTAAAAATTTTTAAATTATAAAAAATAATGTAACATCAGCAATGATAGAGAATAAATAGAATAAAATTAAAATAAATAGATTAATTATAATAATAACTGTACATAAATAATTAAAAAATAAAATGATTGTATGAAAAGATATGAATAAATAATTATAAAAAGGAAAAAGTTTTAACTTTTTTTTTTTATTGTGGAGCACATCTATAAATAAGGAGACATTGCATCCAAACCACATAGGTGCTCTAAAGAAGGGCTTCGATGGCAACTTGTTCTCATCATGTTGAGGATTTCTTTCAAAAACTAATTTTTTAGATTTTTTTCAAAATCCTAAGCACGCATACTATTAAAAATATAATTTTGACTGTTAATAATGAAAATTAAAAAAAAAATCGTATATAGTTTTCACCTTAAATTTGTAAAAACCACAAAATTTACATATTTAGCAAATAAAAATTACTATAAAATATTTTATAAAAATAAAAAGACTTTTTAGACTCATCTAAACCAAATATATGTATATGTTTCAGATCATATAAATTTTTTTATATATTATCTATAATCTAAAAATATATACACAATTAATATCCTTATATCATAATTTTTTAATTATCATCATCGTATTTGAATTATTTTCAGTATGAAAGGTGAAAATTGTATTTAAAATAATATGTGTGGTTAGATATTTAAAATAAAATCAAAAAATAATTTTTTAAAAGAGTTTTCATTAAGATTGTAGGAACTCCAAGCCGTTCTCTTTGCGCGCCGTATGACATCAGACGTGACATTAGAGACAACATTTTGAAGGAAAATGCTAAAAACGCTGGTAGCATTATTTCAGTACTGGGATTACGCCCCTCCTCACGGGATTTTGATCCAATGCTCCCGGAGCTCATACACTTTTTTTTTTTGAAAGTTTTTTTTTATGAAGTTGTTAATTTAAGTGTATTTAATATGTGTATTAATTTTTAACATTTTTGAATATTTTTAGATATTTATTTCGAATTTTTAAAAATCAATACTACTTATTTTTAAAAATTCGAAATAAATATTTAAAAATTTTCAAAAATATTAAAAATTGATACACATGTTGAACCACTCACATTAACATTCGTGTCAAAAAAATTTTTTTTTTAAAAAAGGTGTGTACACCGGGGAGCACTGAGACTCTGTGCTCTGGGTCAGTGCTCCCCAGAGCACAGGATCGGATTCCTCCTCACAAGCCTCTTCTGGGGCTCTCTTTATTATTTTTTTCTTTTGAAGTACAATGTTTATTCTTATCGCGATTGGCAAGACAATGTTTATCCTAATTGCGATTGCGTCTTCCAAACCACTTCTGCCAGAAGATAAAAGTAGCAAAAACCGAAAGGTCTCTCGCCACCCGCACAAACATTTTAATTCGACTCCTTCTGCAGTTATCCCAAAGAAATGAGCTGCTCACGACTTTAAAGCAGATGAAAGTGTGGGATAAAAAAACATATGATTGTACATTCGGAATGAGAAAACGAAAATGAAAGTGAAAAAAGGTTAACTAAAATAACTAGGTTGTTATGTTTTTTTGAAAATGAATTTTTTTTTTTAAAGATTAAAGATTCCATTCCATCCTAATTCAATGATCATATTATCTTATTTGATAAAATTTTTAAAATGAAAATCTTTAAAATGTTATAAGTAACATGATGTAATAGAAATAACGATAATAGGTACATAAAATAAAATTAAAATAAACAGGATAATAGCTGCAGAGAAATGATTTCGAATGATTTCAAATAAGATAATAGGTATATATGAAAATATTAAAAATATAATATTGATGAAAACGAAAATTTTGATATTGAAGAATTGTGAAAAGATAAGTGGTATGAAATACACGACACATTCAAACTGAATTTTTTATTTGATATTATTTTTTATACCATCCATCCCAAAAGATCTTGAGTTTGCGGAATAGGCTTCAATGACTCTTGAAGGGCAAAACTACTACCTCGGCCCCAATCGATCATCTCATTCTCAGCTCTGATTTAGTTGCTTCCTGCT
This sequence comes from Annona squamosa, assembly GCA_035584095.1. Taxonomy (NCBI): domain Eukaryota; kingdom Viridiplantae; phylum Streptophyta; class Magnoliopsida; order Magnoliales; family Annonaceae; genus Annona; species Annona squamosa. Next base: position 78,102,313 of record JAXCLR010000050.1, on the reverse strand, counting down.
CTTGCTTTCCTCTCATCAAATCCCCGACCAATTGCTAATGGAGCTATTTATCAAGGGATCAAATTTTCAGAGATAAGAGATTTAAGCAGAGTATAGTACAGATATTTTATTCTTTTTATTGCGTGGTACATTTTGTATCGATGTATCGATTACCAGAAAAAGATGTCCAACCACTGCCGAAGAAAAATGCAATTACTCCTCCAAGTCTCATCCCTTATAAACGCCTGCTCCGCCCTTTGGTTTGGATCACGGATCAACAAACGCAAGAAAAGTACGGAGAAGTTCCCGCCGCTTTCTTTGCAGACTGATCCGTGCGTTTCCTGTAGAAATGGCAAGGACATCTCACGCCGTTTAAGCATCCACTTTGGATTTTGGGTTTTCTTCCGCAGGCTCTCTTTACTTGACAAAGGTCTGAAAGAAACGCCCGTGCTTTTTTTGGTGTTCTCTTTCATTACCCTTCTGAAAACTTCTCAAATAAGGTAAGCATCCCCTTCTGGATTTTGGGTTTTCTTCCCCTGGATCTGAAACATCAGAAAGTTTATAGAAGTAGCTTTCTTTTTGGCGTTTTTTCTCATTCCCCTCTTCGACTGTTGCTTCCCTATACTGGCAGATCATTTTTCAAATGTCTGTTTCGCAAGAAGCGTCGCCGGTCGTCCTCGTCACTGGCTGCTCTCAGGGTGGGATTGGTAATGCGCTTGCTCGAGCATTCGCTGCTGAGAAATGCACGGTCGTGGCGACAAGTAGGTCGCTGAATTCGACAACGGATCTCGAGCACAATTCTCGAATTTTCCGGCAAGAGCTTGACGTTCTGTCAGAAGAAAGCATTGAAAAAGCTGTGAAAAATGCGGTGGATAGATTTGGAAGGATTGATATCCTAGTGAACAATGCCGGGATGCACTGCGTTGCGCCCCTTGCGGAAGTACCGATTGCTTCTGTTGAACAGACATTCAACACCAACGTTTTTGGTAAATTTTTCCTGTTTTGCTCTACCGATCCCCTGATTTTGTGTTTTGCCTAGTAGAAGTATGTGGAAGAGCATGACCTTTTTCATTATATTCTTTGATTGATTGATTTTTGTTCCTGGATGCGTTGGTTGCCCTGAATAACAGCAGACCCAAATTGGCTTTAAAAAACCTGGAATTTCTTTTCTCTCCATGATAGTCGTTTGGAGTAGTCTTCAACTGCTGCTTGGGATGAATGGAATTGCAATTGGATTGAAGCGTGTTGAGTTCGTTTTTTTAATTGAAGTGCTGACACTTCCAATTTGGTACTTATGTTATTTAATCGTACCACAATCAGTTTAAATCAGCATCAGAATGCAAAGTCATTTGCTACTTAAATGGTATAATGGTTGCTAATGGTTGCTGTATGGTGAAACGGAATTTTCGGTTACATCTCCTTAGATGGGATCTTTTTAGAATTGGAGTATTGCTGCATGAGCTCCGATGGGGTTTTGTACTCGGCCTTATAGCTCATGTAGGTGTTCATTGAATCATTGAAATTCAAGTAGTTCCTAGGTATTATTCATTTTCATCAATCGCTGTCCTCGTCAGCTGGAAGTGAAATAGACAACAGATGAGTAGGAATGAAGATTGAAGTTCCTCATCATAAGGAACTAGCTCCTGGTAGAATTCTTCCAGAGAGAAAGAACCGTAGTGCTGGTTAATGCTTCCGAAAGCAAAAAAAAACGGGATTGCAGGTTCGGTATGCTGGAAGAAACTGCAGAAGGCCTTCTTCCGTCCTTTTTCTCCTTGTACACGTCTTTCGGTGCCGCATCGGAATTATAGAATTTTAAGGATGTGTTTAGGAAGTTGTAAAACTTTTGATGAAAAGTTTTGTATGTAAAAGTTGTCAAATCAGTAAAAAATGACGTGATATTGTAGGGGTAACGATGAGGAATAAAGAGAATAAATTTAAAATAAATAGGCTAATTGTATTGGTAGTTGTATAGAAATGATTGAAAAGTAGGGTTGTTATATAGAAATATGTGTAAAAAATGATTAAAAAAAGAGTAGTTGTGAAAAGTGAAAAGTTTTAGATTGAAAAGTTTTAAGTTGTAGACTTTTTCAAATTGTCAAACACACCCTAAGTCATCAATTTTTCATTTTACGCGTGGAAGGAATTAGCTTTTGCACCAACGTCCACACGGTAATTTAGGAGAAAATTGTCGTATATACATCTCCCTTTCTTGTCATTCTACAATGATCTTTTCTTCCCAGCTAGATGGCTCCGTGTTAAAACCAACAAACAGTCAGTCAATTTGGAGCATTTAACGCACCATATGTTCTTGATCTGGAAATTTAACTTCTAGATGCAAAATTTCAATCCCTTAAAATCCCTGTACAAATTAATTGAAGAAATGCAGTATACTGATTATCTTTCTTTATCACTGTTTGTTTTAGGAATGTAAGTGGGAACAGGAGAGGTGGGAAACATGTGAGTGATGTCATATAATAGAGATAAAATAGAAATAATAGAGTACTGATATAAAAAAAAATTAATTAGAGTATAGGAGTAGTAAAGATTAAAAAAAAACGTAGAAAAATTCAACTTCTTAATGGAAATTGGGAAAGCAGTTATTTCATTAACTGATATTCTTTCTTCATAATTTTTGTGTCCAGGTACCCTGAGGATGATTCAAGCTGTAGTCCCTCACATGGCGGCAAGACGAAAGGGTAAGATAGTGAATGTAGGGAGCGTCGCGGCTTTGGCTCCTGGACCATGGGCTGGTGTGTACGTTGCCACTAAAGCCGCTGTGCATTCCTTGACCGATAGCTTGAGGTACTCTTCCAGCGTAGAAATACTGCCTGTTACCTGCTTTTCTGATTGGCTCTTATCACAAGGTTTGAAAGTACGATACAACGGGCACTGAAGGAACAGTCCTCGCTGTTCGAATTTTCTCTATTGTTAATGGACAGAGATGGAAGTGGATGTAGGGAACGCGTTCAAATCTCAAGTAACTAGCTTCTTTATCATTATAATTCCTACATTCTAAATAAATTTTTTCATATTCTTTCATAAAATCTTCTTATTTATTCCTGCTTTATCTTTATTAATCTTTAATTCTTACACTTCACAATTTTTCTCATCTCTGCTTTCCCAATTTTACTTTTTACATCTTACCATATGCTTCCAATTAAGATGCTTACTTAGATCGGTCCCGCTTCTATGAAATCTCTTTTCTATTTTACTTCCTTCATTTTTAAAATTTGTATAGTTGATGAAAAATTCACTCAATCTATCATGTTTAACATCATTTCTAGTATCCTGAAAACCCTTTTATTTTTTTTAATTTCACTGTATATGAGTTTCATCTATAAAAGTGTAAAATTAACGTAATAAAATGGTTCAATGTTAAAATATCAACTTTCAAGTAATTTTTTTAACATCTAAACCATCTAAAATATCAATAATATGTGGATAAATGATTCCGAAAAGTATTGTTATATTCTAATACATATATAAATACATCTAAACGTTTTTTCATAATTTACAACATGAATGTAAATATTTTTGACCAATTAAGGTTCATGCACATATTTGACTTCGATGAAACTTGATCTCATTAAACAAAGGGTGTTAAATATAATGAATGGATTAGATTTTCCATCAATGATCAATATTTTGAAATTTAAAGAGGGTACATAGGACTGCTTCTATGCAACCTTAAGGAGCCTGATTCGACTATCATTGCGTCTAATATTTTGCAAATAATCTTTTCCTTCGTCCTGAACGAGTCTTCTTTATCATGTGATAGGATCGAACTCCGATGTTTTGGAGTAGATGTTGTGACCCTTGTCCCTGGAGCAATCAAATCAAACATTGGAGGTGCTGCATTGTCTGGTTACAGCCAGATGCCCGAATGGAAGCTCTACAAATCTTTTGATAGTGCCTTGCGAGCTAGAGCTGATATGTCCCAGAACCCCAACTGTACACCAACAGATGAATTCGCGGAGAAATCAGTAGCTGCTATACTGAAGAAAAATCCACCAGCATGGTTCTCTTATGGGCAATTTTCAACCATGCTTCGCATCCTTTACCATCTCCCCATTTCTCTTAGAGATGCATTCCTCAACAGTTCTTACACTTGAAACTTGTGTTTTCGAGTACTTTGTATTATGCTTGAAACATCCTTATGTTACGCGACGTATTATGCTTGAAACATACTTATGTTACCCGTTGCCGGATGAGCCTAGAACAGAATAAATTGTATTTATAGACCGAAATTGAATTGTGTTTTCCATGCTAAACTGCAAACCCAACAATATCCTATCGTGAAGCAGCACCAAATTGCAGGAAGTGTTTGGCATTCTTATGAACTTTGTCAATTCAAAACTTTTCATTTTCTACGTCTATTTTATCTTCTAATTATTTCTTTATATATTCTTATGTGACTATTCTATTTTTTAATTATTTCTCTATTACTCGTACAACTATCATTTCTATTTTGACTTTATATTTTTTATTTTTCATCATTACTCCTATTCTATTTCATCACTTCTTCCATTTTAAAAAGCTTTACACAATCTGACAATTCATTCAAATCCGTGCGTGGGATCTCCACATAAGTACAGGGTCAAAACATATGCCAAAAGTGCACCGATTTGGTATCTGGGGACAAAACCATGCATTTACAAACTTGCAATCAGTAAACTGTGTTTACTCCTAAAGACGAAAACCCGGGGGCACTCGTCGTCCCGAATAGCTAGCCACCAAGTAGATGTTGAAATTACAGTCCACACTAAAATCCTTGCAATGCTGCAAATAAATCGAAGTTAACTAACGAGGTTCCTGCTGAGAAAACTCCGCGGAACATTTTTTCCTATCTAGAAATGTTGCATTTGAGCAATGATCATTACTGACCTAGTTAAAGATGGTAACAAAAGCATTCCAAACGTTGGCAGCGACTGTGGTGGGTTGGCAAAAAAAATGGCCATTCAGAAGGATGGCGATTGTCTGTGTTATCCTTCTGATAATTTTCTGCTACAAGTTTAGTGAGTTTAGCTCCTAAACATTCAGACGGCAAAGTTTCACCAAGCCTATTCTAAAGAATCACGCAAGATCCCTCTGTTAATCCTTGTACATACTCTCCTGCATGATACGATCACCACCAATCAAAAGGCGTTTTAATCTCCATATTGCCACTTCATAAAACCAAACATAAGAATGCTGCCAAAGGGAAAGAAGCGGGGAGAGAGAGGGGGGGCAAAGGCAGTCAACCTACCAGGAAAAAAAAAAAAATCAGGAACTTCGCACAACTATACAGGGCTCCATCCATGTATAAGTGTATAACCGAGACATGCTACCCTACTGTTAAAAATTACTGAGGCTGATGAGGGTAATTGTAGAACGACATAGAGGGAGGTTGGAGGGGCCGAAAACTGGGAGGAGCAGCCTGCTGCTGGACCAGAGGCATGGGCTGCTGAGGTGTTAATGATGAAGGTTGTTGCAGAGCCAGTGGCACAGGTTGCTGTGGAGGCAAAGGTGCAGACAGTTGCATTGTCATAGGCTGCTGGTTACTAAATGCTGGTCTTGGCAAGTTCATCCCATGTGTTAGAGGGACTGGAGGGGGTGGAGGTGGCATGTTGTGATATCCATATGACATTGCCATCATCATTCCCCCAGACGGCTGCATATACTGATGTGATGATGGAGTTGGAAGCATTGTGTACTGCGTTTGGGAGGTGGAAGGTTGAGACTGCACAGATGGTTGGTGCATAAGCACTGGTGGTGGATTGGTAGGTAGGATAGCTGGTGGCTGTGCAGTAATGAAAGGGGATGCCGGTGCTGAATTATCTAGTTTTGGCTTCTTCTCAGGTGGAAATCCAGTATTGCTATTTGATGGGTTGGTAGATGTGGCTAGACCAGCATTTTTTGCTTCCTCCGCAGCAAAACTTGAAAGAACAGATGTCATTATCTGCTGTGAAAATGTAGAAGCTGCTAGCTTGTCTGCAACCTCAGCTGCAATTGCAGCTGCTGTCTTTCCGTGCGTTCCCCCAGATTGATGGTATTCCCCATGGCTCCCAGCAGAAGAGAATGAGGTTGCTGTTGTAATACCAAGTTCACCACTTAGCCGTCTCCGCATGTTGCCAGCTTCCTCTATCTGCGCCTGAGCTACCTATCACAGAAAGGATAGTCAAGTGACATTCCCTTGACGAACCCACAACAAGTCTGCACTTGGAATTTTTGAGAACTCATTAAAGTTCAAATAATTTCCGAAGTTTAGAACAGAACAGCTTTTGGTGACAAGCATGCACAAACGTCAGATGAAAATCATTAGAATAACAGGTCTTTACTTGCAACATTAGGCTTCGGAATTTCTAGTGATTTTCCAACATGAACACAATTATTGGAGTATCACATTAGTTATTCTTCGAACCAGGCTGTTTTGTTTAGTGACCCATTTTCATACATATTTCACTAATTATACAACAGCATCTTATCAGATGCTCTTAAGAACTGAAAGTTTGATCTTATAAGCCATGGGAAACATTATATTGATTCACAAGGACTACACTGCTGCATCCAACACCAAAAAATTAATCCATTTGTCGTTCAGGCATGTTGAAATATTTTACTAAAATTCTTGTTGAAGAATGAAATGCCAAAGTCTCATGCTTTACATGTTAGAATGGCTTCTGGAGTTTGTTTGCAGTGAACTAGACCATTGTGCAAGCCAAATGATATGTTGAGCATGTATAAGTGCTGAATTAAGCACATCAATAAACACAGGGCAAGCAGAACAAGCTGTTTAAATTTCTTTATGGGAGGTCTGGAAATTAGAACATGTACCTGCATTTGTGTTCGGACATTCTCCAGTTCGGATTCCTGAAGAACTTCATTAAGTGAGTATGAGAACTCCATGCACTTGTATATTCAAAATGCGGATGATATCAAGCAGATCCTTATCTGCATATCACAATGAAAATTTGAAACATGCATACAAGGTTGCAGTGATACATTTCTAAACTCAAACCTGCTCATGCAGTGCTCCTTTCAACTGAGAAACAAGGTCCACCCTGGTTTCTTCAATTGATTTAAGTCTTTCGATGCACTTTCTTAAAATCTCCTCCTCCTCCTGGAGCTCTTCAGCTAAGGTCACCCGCTGTGGGTCCTCCTCTGAAGAAAATGCCAGCAAAATTAAATAACTTTCATTTTGTTTACAATGTTATTATAAAGGAGAGAAGAAATGAAAAGGCAGACAGAGCATCAAGACAATCAATTCTTTGCCATTTAAAGGAACATCAGCAATCAGTAGATTGTGTTAGGAAAAATCACCACAGCTCGCAGGTGCCAAGACTCCTAAAGTCAACTTACTTTGAAGACAAGCATTTTGAACATCTTTCTCCTTCTTCTCCACGCGGCGAACTGCAGCTTTGCATTTGTTCAAATCTGATTCTTCATTTGGATATTCGCTGAGAACAGAGTGCAAGGCAGAGATTATTTTCTCTGCAGTGCCTCCAATAGCCAATTTCTTAATTTCATTGAGAAAAACAAAAGCAAAATTATCAGCCTTCTTTAGTCAGAAAAAGAAATTCACAATAAATCAATTATACTTTAGGTAGACATCTATTCAGTACAATGAGACAGGGAGGAGGCAAACTGAAACAACTTACTATCTTAATCGAGCGTGAATCTCTTCTTAGAATTCTAATAGCACGTGAGCGTTTCTTGTTGAGCTCTAATGGAGGAGGAGATTCATTTCCGAGCATTAAATTTTTAAGGCCTTTTGCACGTGAGCCAAATACTCTCCTGTCTTCCCATATGTCAACCTGCACATCACCATTGCAGTTTAGACTTAGAAGCCAACTGTCTATCGCTTCAATGCTTTCAATGCCTCTTGACAATTAAGAAATACTCTAGTCCAAAAAAATCACGATGTAAACACGTGACAGCAGAAAGAGACTAAAATTGCCAATACTTACAGTGAAAACTAGTTATTGATTGAGAAAAGAAGGAAAAGATTACAACATAGTAACGATCTTACACAATGGATTGTTACTTTGCTAAGCAACAACCTTGCTTTTTGCATTTTTTTTTAAATGCTGTTTTTTTATTTTTAATGTGGGCCAAGTGCATTAGTTCACATACCAAATTTTACCAGTTTGGATTTTTGTATATTATTTTTTTACGAAAGTTCAAAAAATAAAAAAAATGTCAGCTATTATCTCATTCATAGAGGAGAGGGAGAGAGAGACGCACTTCTTTGTAACTTAATATAAAAACGGGAAATCCATGTGAACCTAGAACATTTTTCCGACCTTGGTAATTGATGGAAATCCACTCTATCCATTGTGTTTAACATTACTTCTTTAGCCAAGAGATCAAGTTTCATCCAAATCAAATGTGAACACAAGATACATTCACGTTTAAAATTATGAAAAATGTTGAGATCTATTCACACATGCATTAGAATGTAATAATACTTTATAGAATCATCTATCTATGTAGCAATAATATTTTAGATGATTTAAATGTTAAAAAAACAACTTTAATTAATATTCAGCATCAAAGAGAGAGTGACAGAGTGAATTAGAACATCAATAGTGCTGCTTGTTACAGAAAGCAAATAATTTTGGAAGAAAAGTTGATCATGTTGACAAGAACAAGGAGTTTACCAGTCGGGTGACAGTCTTCTTTCCATGATCATCACCATTTTCCATGACATCCTTGAGTGCAGAAGGAAGAACTTTCCAAAATTCACTGACAAACTCAGTTCCTTTACGCTTACTATTCTGCAGGATGTCATTGGCCAGGTACAAAAATGGAACCTTCTGATCCTGCTGTGAACTATGGAATTCCTTGTGCCATGTCTGAACAACGAGTTCTGCTTTTTGCTGGTGAAAAATGCACCAGTGTGACAGTGCTGAAAGGCAAGTCAAGAAAGCATATGCATATAATGAAGAAAACCACACATAAAAGCACTGTTAATTGCACAGCATCGTTCCTTCTCACAGACATCTTGCCTGTGTTAAAAAAAAAAAGAATATTATACTATAATGATTAGTTCAAGAACAGAGAAAGCTTATGCGTAGAATGCTCTACATGAAATAAAGCAGTAGATGTGGTCCTCATTTTTTCGACAGATATGATCAGTCTTAGCTGCGGAGGTTGAAAGTTCGACATTTAGAGATCATTACAATGTGGCCATCCTCTGGATGCATAAGATGCTGATATTTAAAAGCTTACAAACCAAACTAAAAAAGAGGGAGGGAAAAAAACCAGGGCATCTAATATCTTTATTTTTGTGGGTGCTTCCAAAGCAATATGGCAACGACAGCTGCAACATCCATTGGAATCTAGATTTTGGATTCCAGCTAAAATGATTCTAGACTCCGAAATGTGAATCTTCCGCATTTGAGAATAGTTAGTTGGACGACAGAACATTCATGCACCCATGAAACCAAATTCCATAACAGCCCTTAATAACCAAGATTTGGATGATATAAGAGGAAGCTATCTCATCTCTTTTAGCGTTGAAGCAAGAATTAGATTTATAGGGAAAACTAAGAATCTTCCCATCCCCCAAACAACAAGACAACCGGAATATAACCAAAGAAGGATACTTTCAATGCATTGCTGTGTGCTGTTGAGTTTCGACAGCTTGTCCGCCAATATCTGTTCACTGAAGATGCTACTCATTCCAATTCGCTCAAAGAAGCTCCGCGCCCCTCTGTCTCACTTACAAAGTTGAAGCCTGAAAAATACCATTCAAACAAATTCTCAGAAAATTTCAGGCGCTTCCCGAAAATCGGTAGAAAAATGCATCAGAAAGAATATTTAAGCCACAAAAGGCTCTTTCTTTCCGGAAAAAATTATATAAAAATTTTCTCCTTGAATTAAAGCATTCGGAGAAGAAAGAATGTGAAGGATAGTACCAAAAGAATAAGAGAACCTCCAGAAGAGGAAAGAAAAATCCAAGAAATGAAGAGATCTCGATGAGACCTTGTGTCCCGACGACGCATTGCTGGGAGAAACGCGAGATTTTTTATACGCCCTAAAAGGAGAAGAGGTTTTAGCGGAATGTCGGGAGGGTTTTAGATTTGGCGGATTTGAAAGTAAGAAGATGAAAAATAAGAAAACAGAGGTAGGAAGGTAGCTAAGGTAGCAGCGGGGCTGAGAGACGCGCACGGGTGCGCGGCGAGAGCGAGACGACTCTTCTTAAGCAGAGAGGTCGAAAAGACATCCGGCGCACGGCGGGTCTAACTTTGTACGTTCAGCTCTCGGTCAATGGCGGTAACGGTTCATAGCCAAAGATTCTCCTGCCATCTGTCGACTTTGGGACCCCCTTACTAGGAAGGAGCAATCCAATCCGTTGATGATCTGATAACGATTTGATGTGGATGGACCATGGGCCCAAAACATGATCATGGCGTGTCCATTGACTATGTTAGGGTGGGTTGAGGGGTCAATAAAAACTAAAAAGCCATAAGAGTAGCACCTAATTATCCCCCTAGTTGTACTACGCGATCTTTTGACCCCGCTCCTCTTAGGGTTCGCTGCATCACACTCACCCAAGCCCGGATGTAAATGCCTACGACGCAGATTTGTCCTGCTGTATATTTAGCGTATGTTTGTTCTTCAGTAAAATTTTAACTGAAACTTTTTTTAATTAGTAACTTTTCATTTTTCATAATTATTATATTTTTTTAATAATTTTTATATATTTTCTTATACAAATTATCATATTTTTCAATCATTTTTACACAACTAACCTAACTATTTTAATTTTATTATATTTACTCATCATCATTACCTTTATTATATTACATCCTTTTTTTTATTTCTAAAATTTTTATGCTAAAAATTTTTCATGCAAGAGGATATTTGTTAAAGGCTAAAACTTTTCACACTTAATGTAAAACTTTTTACTCTTTGCAATTATCATACTTTTTAATTATTTTTTTCATTTTTTCTTATATAATCATCTTACTTTTTAATCATTTTTCACGGCTACTTATACATCTAACCTATCTATTTAAATTTTATTTTTTTTACTCTTTATCATTATCTCTATCATATCATATTATTTTTCTCGTATTTCAAAAATTTTTATACAAAAAATTTTCATCAAAATTTTTATTACTTTCCAAACGCACCATTAATTTATTATTTATTTATACTTTTTTATGTCATTTCAACTGTTATTTATAGATAGTATTTTCGTCATCAGCTATAATAAACTTTTTTCAATGAATGAGCCAAATTTGGGGGCCAGCTACGTGAGATTGACTTGATTGGAATGAGTTTCCTTGAAAAATAATTATAAGGCATAATTAGATATATTTTTTCTGTTTATGTGTACATTTCTATTATTAGTATTTATTTATGTTAACCTAAGCATTTCATGTTTAATGTAAATCTTCACACTAATACTATAGTTTCATGCCAGTGAAGACCACGATGTCTCAAATCTCTTATTATGCTACTTATACAAATGTATAATCTATTATATTAAGGATATTTTTATGGAATTTTCTTTATTTTTTTTTACATCTAGATAGTTGATAAAAAAATTCATTCTATCTATTGTATTTAGTATTATTTATATTTTCATAAAAACTCTTTCGTTTATCTAGTATCACTGTATATAGGCATCATCTACAAATGTATAAAATCAACATAGTAAAATAATTCAACTTTAAATATCAATTTTGAAATTATATTTCAACATTTAAACTATCTAAAATGTCATTTTTATATGGATAAATGATTTAATAAAGTATTATTACATTCTAATACATACGTAAATAGATCTAAGCATTTTTCCCAATTTACATATGAATATGTCTATTTTTGAGCAAATGTGACCCATGCTTATGTTTGATTTGAATGAAACTCAATCTCCTAGCTAAACAAATGACATTGAATATAATAAATAGATTAAATTTTTTATCAAATGTCGAAAACTAAAACTTTAAAGAGGTTATATATGACCGTTTCTATGTAACCCAATTGCATATAAATGATTCCATTTTTTTGTATTATTTCTAGATGGTTATTTTCACATTAAATACCTAATAGTTGCTCCATTAGACAACAAATAAAATGGTTGCAAGTAAAAATCACATCGATTTATTGTTTGCATTTATATTATAATTAGAAAATGCTAGTGTGGAATACTTGTAAGCTATGAAGTTTCCTTGAGACAATATGTCTAGGCTAAGGGTGTTAATGGTACTGGTTAACTTATTAACTTGCTAATCCAATTCATTTATCAATATGTTTGAGTTGAAATTTTTGAATAAATGGTTTATGATCCGCCAACCTATTTAACTATTTAAATAAACAAACAGATTATGGTTGAAATTTTACAACTCGTCAACTCGTTTAATAACTTATTTAACCTATCTAACTAGGAAACCCGTTAAGAATAGTTTGTATATATTTTTAAATCCTAAATCTATTTTTTTTTCCAATTTTGACTTCCTATTTTTCTCCTTCTGTTTATGACTCGATAACATCTTCTCTACTGTCATGCTATGGCATTGACATCGCTATCCCTACTGCCACCTGAAGTGCCGCAAGTGAGATTGTTGTTCCTCTTGTGCCTCTCTCTCCCTCTTCATTTTCAATCATTCTCTCTCCATCTCTCCATGTTTCTACATTTATCTCTCCTCTCTCTCCTTCTCTCAATCTCTTTCTCTGCATCTCCGATTGTTTTCTTCTTCACCTTTGTTACTCCAAGTCGTGTCTCTGCAACTCTACATTAGCTTAATTTTGACTTATTTACAATGTATATACACTATCTTGTAATACTCCGTCAACTCATTTATTAAATGAGTTATAAATGAATTACAATTAAAGCTTTTAGTTGGATTAATAAATAGATTAGGATTAATAAAATTTATATATCAATTTTAAATAGGTATATTTAACATCTAAACTATCTTAGACATTACTCATATGTGTGTGCATTATTATATAAAATACAATTATATTGTAAATTTATAACACTATACACAATCTATTAGCTCGTTTATTAAATGAGTCATAAATGAATTACAATTAAAGTTTTTAACTGAATTAATAAAAAAATTACGGTTAATAAAATTTATATATCGATTTTAAAGTTTAAACTGGTATACTTAACATTGAAACTATCTTAGACATTATTCATATGTGTATGCATTATTATATAAAATACCATTATATTGTGAATTTGTAACATATATGCATATAGTAAATGTATGATTACATATAGTTTTAAGCAACTCTGATGAAATGACTTTTTTACACCTGGTGAACACAAATAATATCAAGTCACATGACCGATTCATTTCAGCATGGAGGATTAGGGTTCCATTACAATTTTTATCCCCGGTTTATGTTCCCAAAACACGCATAAGTGCAAAAAAATATAATATTATCATCAAAATATGAAAACTGAGATGAGATATATAGAAATGGAGTCACATAATCCCTTCAATTTTTACAATTTTAATTATTGATGAAAAATTTAATCTATTTATTGTATTTAATTTCATTCTTTTATTTAGGAGACCGAGTTTCATCCCGGTCTAGTATCTTTGTAAGCAACATTTGTTGAAAAATATAAATATTTATGTGTAAATTATGAAAAATGTTTAAATCTATTCGCACATATATTAAAATATAATAATACTTTATAGAATTGTTTATTTACATAATAGTTATATTTTAGATGGTTTAGATATTGAAAAAATATTTTAAAATTGATATTTTAACATTAAACCATTTTATTACTTTTACAAATTTATGGATGGAACTCATGTGCAGAAAACTAAATAATACTATAAATTATGATAAATATAATAAATTAAATAAATTTTATATCAATCATCCAGATTTTAAAAACAGAAAAAATCACGTAGAAAAGAGGTTCCTGTAGAAGAGGGACCGAGAGGAAAGTTTTGGACCCTAGACATGAAATGAAATCCCAGGCTTGCCGTACATGGCCCAGTTGCACACTTGCACTGCAATCTCTCATGCTCCAGACATGTATTAGTCATTTTTTACAGTAGGGTTTTAATCACCGGTTTCGGTTTCGGTTTCGGTTTCTTTCGGCGCGGAGAGGGCGGAATCGAAAATCTAAATCCAAGCAAAGGTGAAGAAACTCGAGATGCTTCTGACCATCAATACCATCTCCACAATTTGGCTTTCATTACACTGAAAATTCAAATTCCCAGATCACGTCCGTAGGATAAATTACCTTCATGGTCAATGAAAAAGGATTTTTTAAATTAGTATTTCCAAAGTATTGATTTTTTAGTCTACATATATATATATATTTTTTCATTTTATTTCCAAGGTTGGATTGTTTTAGAACTTTGTTATGACTTTAACAGGTAAATTCTGTAGTTTTGGCAAATTGTGGTGGTATGATCAGATGATGGGCGACTTTTTGTGATTGGTGAATTGCTCATCAGTTTGTTTTTTTCTTCATGATACTCGCCCATTAGGCTGACCAAGATTGTCTTCTGAACAGAGTTGTCTTGAAGGGGTGGGTTTTATGCTGCTCACGTTTCTGAGCTAGTGTGAATGGGCTCTCGCTTGTGTCCTGAGACCTGCCTTGGCTGCGCATCAATAGCACAGCTGTTGCAGAATAATCGAGTTTTTACCGTCTACCCAGCAATGTACAGTGGGTGGGCTTTATATTTCTCAGCAGAAGAAGTTAACATGGGCTACAACCCTCACATCCATATTATACAGAATTGTTAGCAGTATTCAAGCACTGTTGATTAACGGGTGTTTCTTTTTTTCTTTTTTTCTTTTTTATCACGCGGGGCATTCCACTGAGTAGCACAATGATGCACCTATCAAATTCATGTTTCGATGGTTGGTGTTGCCTGGGGGGCAAAAGAGAGGTACATGTAAATGGATTGCTAAATGCGGCAATTGAACATAGTGAGGCAATGATGCAGGAATTGGCTTCTGATGCTTGGGAAACAGGATAGCAAGGACGAGGTCTGATTTGATGCTTTTAATGGCTGAGGGAAGTTACATGTTGAGATGGATCTGCAGAATTTAGCATCACTCTTGCACCAGTGCTCAAAGGTAAAATCTGTCAGGCATGGCTGCTCCCTCCAGGCCAATATTATCAAGATGGGACTGCAATCTTGTACCTTCCTGTCCAACCACTTGCTCAACATGTATGCGAAGTGTGGCTATGTCAACCATGCACGACATGTTTTTGACGACATGACTGATAGAAACCTTGTTTCTTGGTCTGCAATGATATCTGGTTATGACCAAGCTGACCAGCCTTCGATGGCACTTTCCCTCTTTTCTCAAATGGAAGTCCAGCCTAATGAATACATCTATGCAAGCATCATCAACGCCTGTGCCAGCACCTCAGCTTTGTCTCGGGGAAGACAGGTTCATGCCCATTTGCTGAAAGCTGGCTACGAATCCATATCATTTGTGTCAAACTCTCTTATCTCAATGTACATGAGCTGCAGACTTTGTTCTGATGCTGTCACCATCTTTAGCACTACATCAGAACCAAATTCCATCTCTTATAACGCAATGATTGCAGGTTTTGCAGAAAACAAGCTGTTTGGAAAAGGTATTGAGTTGTTCAAACTCATGCATAAACTAGGTGTCTGTCGAGATCGGCTTACATTTATGGGTGTCTTGGGAATTTGCACATGCCTGGAAGATTCACAACTAGGGTTACAACTCCATTGCCAGGCTATTAAGGTTGATCTCCATGCGTCTGTTTTTGTTGGCAATATGATTGTCAGCATGTACTCAAACTTCAATTTATTAGAAGAAGCAGAGACATCCTTCAAAGCAATTGAAGAGAAAGATGCGATATCGTGGAACACCTTTATTACTGCTTGCTCTCATTGTGGTGATCATGCCAAAGCTTTGAGAGTCCTTGGAGAGATGGGGAGAGCCAAGGGTGTTAGGGCAGATGGCTTCACATTTGCTAGTGCGTTGTCTGCTTGTTCAGGCCTTGCGTCAATCCATTATGGTGGTCAAATTCACTGTCATCTTATCAGAACTACATACAATTTGGATGTTGGAGTTGGCAACGCGCTAATGAATATGTATGCTAAGTGTGGTTGCATTGGATATGCAAATACAATATTTGAACGGATGCAGGATCGAAATCTTGTTACATGGAACACAATCATAGCTGGATTTGGGAACCATGGCCATGGAAGGAGAGCTGTTAAGATTTTTGAGAAAATGATTGCGTCTAATATGATTCCGGATTCAGTTACTTTTATCGGCTTGTTGGCAGCATGCAATCACTCAGGATTAGTGGATGAAGGCCGTGCATATTTTGATGGTATGAGAGAAATATATGGAATCACCCCAAACATTGAGCATTTCTCTTGCTTGATTGATTTGTTGGGGAGAGCTGGGCGTTTAGAAGAGGCGGAAGAGTACCTGAAGGCATATCCTATTACAGATAGTGATCTCATTGTTTGGGGGAGCGTGCTTTCTGCCTGTCGGCTATATGGAGAAATTGTAGTTGGGGAAAGGTTGGCGCAGCAAATTCTGGAGCTTGGACCAGAGACAAGTTCCCCATATGTTCTTTTGTCAAACCTGTATGCTTTAGATGGCAGGTGGGACAGTGTTGCAGAGTCGAGGAAGATGTTGAAGGGCAGTGGTGTCAAGAAAGAACCAGGGCATAGCCTGATTGAAGTGCAGGGAATGGTGGAGAAGTTCACTGTTGGTGATTTTTCACACTCAAAAATTGTTAACATCAAAGAGGTTCTTGGAAATTTGACCTGGGCAGCTAGAGAACTTCAGCTGTAGCTTGAATCTAAGGACCTGTTTGGCCATAGTGGGGTCGATAACCTCTAAAATTTTTAGTTATTAGCCTAAACACGCAAGTGCTTACTCCATGGAAAATAAGTAATTCCTGTTTTCACTGCACTGCGCTGTGTGGCTTTTGTTTTACAGGGAAGCTAGGGCATAAAAGGCCCTAAGCTTTTGGTTCCAACAATGGTAATTGAGTAACGTCATCTTATTCGTTGTGACTCTGTGGTAGTCCTCTACTTTTTTTTGTTCTGAGAAAAATTCACAATTAAGTTGACCTATCCTCTCTTATTCCTTTGTGATTTTTCTGTTATTTATGCGCTCTTGGCGCGCGCAACAGGCTATGTGACTCGGCCTATGTTGAGCTTCACATGGTCTTCTAGCGACGACCCGGGTCAACCACCCATACAGTACGACAGGCTATGCCTTTTGTAGCTGGGCCATTCTAGGCCTTGTTTGGCCGCAGAGTTAAGAGGCGTAAAGCATGGTTTTTTACTGCAAATCCTGGGTAGGTACATATTATGCGCAAAATCCTATGTCAAAAATAGTTTGTAAAAATATTGTTAGAAACAAGTAATCTCAAAACTTTTCAATTATCGTCACTTGCGGCTAGCGCAGGTGGCAAGGGGTGTTGGGCCCCTTAGCGCAAGTGATGCGCACCAAGTGCTTGTCGTTAAGAGCACTGTGATCACCAGTTTAATTAAAATTAACCGAAACACATTAAAGC
>JAXCLR010000050.1:78069012-78084731 GCA_035584095.1 Annona squamosa | reverse complement strand
TCTTTTACGGTTCGGTGATAGCTTGGATGGACGGCATTGCTGGATTTTGAGGAAGAGAGCTACTGCTTTTCGGATTCTATGGTGATTGGTTGCTGTTTTCTTGGTCGATTTCGGCGGATAGGCAAATTTTTCAAAAGGGCTAGTCGGTTCAAAGCTGGAACAAATGGATGCTTGGTGGAATGGGTTGCTGTCGGCAATTTGAGGGAGCTGCAAAACGGTCATTTGCATTTTTCGTGGGTAGCAGCTGCTGGAAAATCAATTTGGGGAAGATAGAGCACCATAACAGGTGCTTCGGCGGTGCTCCAACCATCTGTACTTATGCAGAAAATAAAAAACGTGATTTTCCATATTTGATTTCTGTTAAAATAATTTTAATAAACCCACATAGACATTTACTTTTGAGCGCTTTTTGAATTTATTTTATTTTATCTTAAGATTTTATAACGGTTTACTTTGCACCCATACTTCAAAGTTAGCCTATTTAATCCCTTTTAGCATGTCTAATTATTTTTATAATTTCATATTTTCCAAAATATTGCAAAATGACCCGTTTTATAATAAAATTAAAGATTCTATCAAAAATATGATTTTCATGCAATTCCACTTAAAACATGCGTTTAATTAACATTTTAATATTTAATGGCGTGAATTTAATATGGAAATAAATGAAAATTTTTAGACTTATTAGCAGGTCGTGAGTTCGAATCCCACGTTGAGATTTCGGCTCCGAAAAAATGGTGTGGGAGTCGTAGTCTCCCTTTGAGGTGGAGTAGGAGCTGTTGTCTCCCTTGGGCTAGATGGAAGCCGTTCTTCCTAATTCTTTAGTGGAGCTGTGTTTCCAGATTTCTTTGGAGGAGTTATGTATCTCCTTGTTTGTAAAAATGTCTCAGAAGTACAATGTAATATGTGTTGAAATGTATGTAAATATAAACCATCAAAAAAAAAACTTTTCAATTATCCTATTTTTAATTTTTTTTATTTTTCCTATAAAACTATTATACTTTTCAATTATTTCTACACAATTATTCATATGTTTAACTTACGTATTTTAATTTTATATTCCTCATCACCACTGCTATCATATCACATCATTTTTCACATTCCAAAATTTTTTCGATAAATTTTTTTTTTTTATCAAAAGTTTTATCACTTCCATACCCAACTAGTGAGGCATTGGCCGTGCCACTAGGCTAAATGAAGCTTTGCTCAACCACCAATGCAATAAAAAAGGCTTGTTTGAACGTTCAAATAACCTTGAAGGTATGCAGAAGCCATAACCGCGTATCATCTCACTACATAAACTAGGGAAAACAGTGATTGCTATTGATTTGGAATGACATAAGATAGGTTTTTCTTGTGATTGATTGACAGTGGGAAAGAAGATTTCTTTCATCGTTGCGCCTTCCACTTTCACTGCTTTTAAAAATTATGGCAGTATATTGTTATTAACAAGAGCTATAACCATCATAGGATTTTTAACCTTTGAAAGATCATGCTTTTAAAGTGTTATTAAATTCGTGGCATTTATTTAATCGTTACCTACCCTTTCACTGCTTTTTCATTAAAAGCAGTAAACCATCATTGGATATTCAACCTTTCAAGGATCAGGATTTCAAAGTGTTATTAAACTTGTGGCATTGTTGCAAAGAAGGCTACTTTTCCAACACTTCTGCCGGCAAATGTCTCAAGAGTCCGAGACAGTGACTGCTGCCATCTCTCTTTTTCGCATCCTCCTAACTGTATAAGCTTGGGATGGCTTCGCAGTTCGCACCATATGCCCAACTGCAATGCGGCTTATATCTACCGAATCAATTGGATCTTTCACAAGCACCAGGCAAACAAGGGTTGAATTCTTGCTTAGCATAAAACTAGCTTCGTTGCTGTTGTTAGAGGTGCAGGCCATACAAAAGGCCACAATGTACACGAAATAGCATCCATGGAACCTATGACCACTTTTAACAATAAAAATTCTAAAAATAAGGAAACTAAGAGGATAAAACAAAACCAATACGAATCCCATTTTCATTCAGATGCGCTGAAGCTCGAAAGCAGGCAAAAACCAGATCAGCATATTCCACGGGCATGCATGGAACACTTGGATCTCTCCTGCCGTGTCTTCACCTGCCTGCATAAAAACTAATCACGGTCACAGCTGGCAAAATGAGTATCAATGTTAGTAAAAGGGAAAACCTTACCAATACGCTGCATGCCTATGCTTTGACATTCTTTCCTTGCGTAGCCATCTTGGCGGCAACTTGTTCTTCAGATAATGGCAGGTAATAGATTCGAGGTGTAGCTTTTGTTTTCTTGAAAAGATCATCCAGTGTCACAATGGGTGGATCAGCTTTCATGGTGGGTGGAGGCGGAGGTGGCAGCCGTTCCCTCGGAGGGTGTGAATCAGATGTTGATGGGGTAGGCTGTACAGGTGGAGGGGGAGGGAGCTGCTGCTTTAGGGAGCCCTTGCGGCCAGTTGGCTGCTGGGGTTGGAGGGAAGGGGTTGAAGGTGCAGCTATTGGGGCAGAGCTAGGAGCAACTGGAGGCTGGGGAGGTGCTTCCAGCCGCATCTTCACTTCTTGAGGATCCACAAACTCAGCAATCAGAAGTCTTCCTCCATTAGGAGGCCACTGGAGATTATATAAAGCATTGCGAGTCTCCACAGCTTCTTCTACTGATGAGTACTGCATGAAGGAAGGTTCATCAGGCATGAGATGAGACTGCAGATTTCTAAATTTGATTTCCTTGCATGACTTGCTAAAATGATTTCACATCAGTTGGAATGAAGTTGCAACAAATCATTTACATTCATTAATCCCCAGGCTTATATTCATTACATTAATCCAATGTTATTACTCCAAAGTGTTTTCCCCCCTCCAAAAAATTTCACTTCGCATCTTCCATGGCAAATCATAGAAAACAGCAAGTGATGGTGGATGCTATATATGCGGCATAGTAACCAAAACAGAACAACCCTAAACGTGAAGAGTACTGTACAGAGTTGTGGCTTTTGTATATAGTGACAACATTAAGTTCCATGCAAGAAGATTCACACATACCGTAACATAGCAATGTGTCTTGATTTGATCCATCCAAAAACCACAGACAGTCCCCATTTTTCCTAGAAGTTCCTGCACAGCCTTAAGTGTGAATGGACGCAAAAAGCGATCAATCCTCAGGGAAGTAGTGGGAGATTTCTGTGATGGTGGAACTGTCAATGCAAAAGCATACTTAAGTTAAGAGCCCGAAAAATTTTCCAGGGATGAAGCATTCTGAAAACTAAAAGGGCCAAATTTGCAGACTTACCAACACGCTCTTTTGGAGCCTCTTCACTGGCTGCTGAGTCAGTCTTAGTGAAAAGCCATCTAGGAGTAGACTGGGATGATTCCTTTGGTGTAGTTGAAGCTACTGGCTTAGAGTTTTGCAAATCAGAAACCTTGAGGGGGTCAGAATTCCATTTCCGCTGTCTTTTCGAAGGTTCCTGTTTCCCAACAGCTGGCTCTGTGTGACAAGTGAGATAAGTATTGTAGTTCAAAGCAGCGCAGTTTTGAAACTTTTTGATCAAATGCTAAATGTCATGAAACTTTCGATACAGGTTCTTTATTTCAGGCTCTGCATACACTTCTATATTTAAGATCAATATATCTCCATTTTGCAGGTACCAGTTTGTATTAATGTAATAACAGTAAGATCATAAAAGTATAATCTCATGATGCTAGAACTTATAATCTTGTATGAAAATTCAATCAGATCTTGAAAGCATATCCTGGAACATGAAGCCACACAGGGTTCACATTTTGGAAAACATTGTTCTTGACTTCATCAAAGGAAAGCACTTGGCAGAGACCACAAAATGTAAAATGAACCTTCAGAAGCAACCTGTTTATTCAATCCCTAGAGTACATATACAAGATGAAATCCTTGAATAAAAACTGAAATCGATAAAGGAACCTCTAAAAAAGATCCTAAATGAATCATGACAAAGATAGCCATAAATGGGCATACCTTCAATTTTTCTTTTCTCTACAGAAATATCCTCCTTTTCACTTGTTCCTTCATTAATATCCTTCTTTTCAACCAGAGTTTGCACCATATCAACATCAGATTCGATGACTTCAAATTTTTCAACAGCACCATCATCATCGATGTTATGGCTGGAGTCAATTTGCTTACTCTCGAGTAAATCTTCTTCCATAGATTCATCTCCTGAGCTTCTGTCTAAATTTAATTTTTCTGGGGACCCACCATCTGCACTGTCATTTTTTCTAGCAAGGTCCAAATTTGCAGCATTGAGGTTATCAGCCTCCTCCATGGAGCCCTGGCTCTGACCTGTCTCTTGACCATCCAATGAATGGAAATCGCCACCAATGGGACCTTTGTTGGATGATGGTTGCACCATCTCCGGAAGGGTAATTTTTTTTTCTAAATGGAAATTATCAGCATTTAAATTATCACTTAGTTCATTCTTTTCATTAATTGACACAGAATCAGTAGAAATTGACTCACACTTTACTTGGCTGACATCAGGTACCTGGTTATCTGTCTCTGGTATGTTGTGCATGAAATCGGTGGGATGAGGCATTGGATCCTCCTCATGGACCTGGTCACTTGGATTGAAGATGTTGGGCTTTGAGTCTCCTAGATATGGCTTGGAATCCTCCCCTGGGAACTGGTTGTTTAGATCGGGCACACCAGCATCTTCAAGATCTGGCTCCTTGGTTGCCCCATTGATTGATGACATCTCATTTTTGACAGCTTCTGTATGAGGCTTAAAATCCACAGATAATGGGCAATTTAGATCTGACACATGAGGGTTTTCTGGTTTTGGTTTTGGATCTTCCACAGATATCTGGTCAGTCAGATTGGGATTGCTGAGCGTGACAATGCCTGGACAAGGCTTTGAGTCCTCTGACACTGGGTTATTCAGATCACAAGCTTCGAACTTCATGTCTTCAGCCTTAGGTTTTGGATCTTCCTCAGATATATGGTCATTCGGATTGGGATTCTCAAAATTGATATTGCCCAAATCGGGCTTTGAATTCACATTATCTGTGTTGGTTTCAATATTTACCGGCTCTTTCATGCTGGTTTCCAAACTATCTCCAGCTGTGATACAGTTCTCCATGATGGAAACATTGACATTGTTGTGAACCACCTGGCCAGTGCCAGTTCCTTGCAGCAATTCCTCATCCTGAACTTTGTCGCCTACCAGAGTCTCCGCAGTCTTGTCATCGATTTCAACAATAGTTACCTCATCATCCACTTCTTCACCAGCATTCTTGGCAGGTTCTACTCCATCTTGTGCCTTTTGACTATTGGCAGGCTTGCTTTCCTCATTGTTGATGCTAGATGGAACTCCTTCAGCATCAAGTCCATTAGTCGATTCTGCAGCAGCAGATTCCATTTCCTCACGAAGTGCTTCGTCCAATCGCCTCACTAGTTCTTCCTTTAGACCCCTGGTTGGGATCTTCCGCCTCCGCAGCTCATCTCTCAGCTCTGTCACTCTCCATTGATCAATGGGCCTATTTTCTAGCACTGGATACCGTGACGACATCCTTCCTTGAGTTGGAAGTTGCAACAAGATTTGTCTTCGGTATCCTGCCAACATTATTATATTAAAAAAAAAAAAGAGTAAACCATGTAGGCAATTTGGAAGTACTAGCATGTACTGGATGGAAATTGAAGAAACGAGAATTTAAAATAAAAAGAAAGAAAGAAAATGCAATTCCCATGCTGAAATTTTGATACATTTATTGGGAAGGTAAAAACAAAAGAAATCTGAGAGTTCCTCTGAGTATGCAAACAGAAAATAAAAAAGGAGATTACAGAACAGAAAAAAAAATGTAAACGTGGCCCCCAAAATATATAACCAAGAAAAGAATACCACAAAGCAAATATGAGCTAAATAGAAATAAGAAAAACAAATTCAAAATTTTTAGGGAAAATAAAAACTAAAGAAAACAAAAGGAATTTAAAAAGTCTTTATAGCCGAAGCTCATAATCTCCAATGCACTAATAAGTGAAAGATGAAGGCGCTCGTACAACGGATCATCACGTTTCTATTTTCTGTATTTTTCCCCAAAGCGTAAACATACATAAAAGAAATATTAAGTGCATCAAAGGTGGATTGAAAAATGAAAAAAAAAAAAAATACAATGCAATCAAGAAACAAAGCCAACACAAAGACGGAAGAATCCACACAATGCGAATAGTACAAATCCCAATCCAATCAAATTACACCCAAAAATATGCATACATACAGATAGGTATAAAAAGGGACTAGGCAAATTACCCTCGCACCCAAAGGGAAAACCTAAAAGACCCTATAATCAACTCAACCATGCAAGCGAAAAGAATCAAATGTCTTAAATAAAGCATCGGGGATAGGAACTCACCAGAATACTGCTCGCTCCTCCAATAAGAAGTCCCGCAAGACAAGATTACCCTAATTCCAGAACAGAAAGACAGGCATTAGACAGAAATCAAATCAAAAGCCTTTCAAAGAAACAAACACCCCCAAGCGTCTTGATTCGTACTCCTTCCCTCGACCTGAAAACCGAGAAAAAAAGAGAAAAAAGGACAAACAAAAAGAAGAACAAGGAGAGAAAAAAAGAAATGATCGGAAACGAGGAGGAGAGGAGAATGGCCTTTTTCCTGAGCTAGGGTTTTCTCTGTGTTAGCAGGCTTTTGATCGTTACTCGCCAAAGATAAAGAAAACGGACGAAAGCGGAGGGGAGATGGAAAAAACCATCTACACCGGCTGTGTCGTTGGCTTTTATGGTACAGTCAAGATATCGCGCCAGTGACCGAGGAGTTGCATCCTATCCGTCTATCAAAAGATGGGTTGCAAGCGCAACGTAATTTTCGTTGGTCCACGATTTCCTTTTCTTTTTATGAGAATAGGCCCAGCACTGTAATGATTGTATCAGTTCCCGTAAGGCCCATGATTTATAATTAGAGTCCAGTCCGATCAATATATAGTTTGAGTCGAGTCCTCTTTAAATGTTTTTCGCATGGGAAAAATGATTCAGCGAAATTTTGTGACATTTAATTTTACATAAATAAATCAAAATAATTTTTTATGTGTCTATATTATATATTTTGTATAATTTAATACCTAGACTTCCAATTAGAATGGTATTGGATAATTAGATAAGTATAAACCAATCATAGGATAAATTCCTCATATATTCGTGAATTTTACTCTCAATCTTAATTATATTTATTTACTTACAAAAATTAAAGATATAATTATATATTTTGCCTAAAATTTTGATTATATCCACGCTATTATAGATCAATTAAAGAGAACATTAACCCCTTATGAAATAACGAATATGTTCATTAATAATTATGTTTTTATAGTTATAAATTCGTATTCTAATATTTTTAATAATTCTACAGTTATAAAATCATATATTATTTAAATATGAATCTTAAAATTCGAGTAGACTAGTTTCAAATTATATCAAAGCTTAGGCATATTTGTCGTTTTATAGGATTAATAGCTCATCTAAAATGTTCTTAACACTACGAGTAAAATTTTAGGGTATTTCTGAAAAGCATTAAAATTTTTGAATGAAAAGCTTTTTATGTAAAAATTATTAAAATGAGAAAAAATAATATGACAGGACAAGGGTAATAATGAGAAATAAAAAAATAATAAAGTTAAAATAGATAAGCTAGTTGTATAGATAATTATGTAAAAATGATTGAAAAATATAATAGTTTTAGTAAGAATATTTAAATAAATAATTAAAATTTTGAATAATTGTAAATAACGAAAAGCTTTAGATTGAAAAATTTTATAGGATAAGTTTTATTTAAAAACAAACACAACCTTGAGCAAGATATGTATGTATAGTTGAAATTTTTGAAAATTCATGTATACAAGTGAAATTAGAGGTAAACTGAAATTTGCCTAAAATCCTAATAAGCTCACGTTAGTACATTTTATAGAAATTAAAAAATAATTACAACGATTGAAAATTTCCAAATCGTTCACAAAGCTTTGCTATGTCATTGAGAAATGGTTGCAAGTGCTTTCCTTTAGTGATAAATATAATCTATAATCCGACGACGGAAAAAGAAAATAAAATTAACATATAAAGAGCAGTGCTTCAACGGGGTTGATGGTAGAACTCATTAGATCCCTCCCCTACACGCATACTCACATTTCAATACTTAAATCAACGTATGATCCACTCGTTTTTAACAACATTTGTTTTTTCACGATACTAAAAATCATTTTCAAATTTCATAGGCCATACCTACTCAATAATATGTAATGATTTGTAGATTATAAAAATTATTTAAATCCATTCACATACATATAAAAAATACTGTATATAATTGAAAGTAATGAAAATTTATTATAATAACTTGAATAATCATGCATTTATATAGAAATTATAAGATATACATAAATTCATTCGTACATGTATTAGAATATTATAATACTCGATAAAATATTGACTT
The DNA here is from genome assembly GCA_035584095.1 of Annona squamosa. NCBI lineage: Eukaryota > Viridiplantae > Streptophyta > Magnoliopsida > Magnoliales > Annonaceae > Annona > Annona squamosa. The sequence continues at coordinate 78,076,259 of JAXCLR010000050.1, read as the reverse complement.
AGAGCTTATTTCATAACTTTTCCTACTACACATTATCATTGCATTTTCGTCCCAAATACAAGCTCCGTTTAAAGATACTGCATCCTTATGAACATAAGGTACTAGTTGGATTGAAACTTGTGAAAAACCCATTTTTATAAAACTTTTAGTATAAGAGTATTTAACTTATTAAGTTTTACGTTTTTTAGAGATATTTTTTTTTTATTTTTAAAATAGTCCTATTTTTTTTAAAAAAAAATGCATACATATCAAGAAATGGTAAAACATAACTTATAAATTAAATACAACTAAATTAACAATTTATAAAAAAATTTAAAAATAAAAAAGTAGGTTTTGCACCTAGTTAAACTACAAAATCAATACATAAATTAAATGATTTAGTATATTGATTTTACTAGATGGGGCTAATGTGCATACTTGATTTGTATGAAATTTAAGCAAATAATTTAAAAAGCAACGAGTGGATTGAATTTTGATTTAACTATTAAAGTGGGCTAAAATGGGAGAGCAATATCAAAAGTGGACACCAATAAAAACAATGCCTTTCATCTAAATCCTGGTACGTCAATATCATATATACTTTTGGCTTCTCTTCATCTTATTGTTTAGTCATTGTTAAGTAGAAAATGAAATGAAACGGAAATATCATCCTTACCCCGAGAGCAATCCAAGTCACTATTGAATTTTACTTATTGTTATCACAGGAGCGAAAGGATTTTGAATTTTGAGTTCTTTCAGGCACAATGTTGGTCCTGCGAACACCCTAGTTTAGCAGGCCTCTTGCTGAAGAATTTCTCTGGAGCACACAGGGCCCAGGACTCCAGATGCTACAGCAAAAAATGCTCTTTAAAAAAAAAAAAAAAAAATTTTTTTTTTTACCATATCACTCATATTTTGTTACAATTCAAGCCTAATTCACCTTACAATTTTCACAACCACCAACAATTTTCATCTTACACATTTCCTCCATCAATAACTACCAACAATATACATCACCAGAGGAGACCAACGCTCCTCAAATGGGAGACACAATGCTCCCAGTGGGAATCAAAATCCCAAGCAAAAATGCTCGTTTAACCTTTTTAGGACGATAGACCAGATCATTTCAAGCACTGCCAAGGATTATTCTGCACAGGAAACATCAATGTCGCACAACAATGCCTCCATATCCTTAAGAACTGCCAGATTCTTCAGACATAAATAATAAATAAACTACTAGATAATTTTGCATTTTATAAAAGGCAAAATTCATGCATCTCATATAAGAAACAGACATGTTAATCTCTCCCTCTTGAGCGGCCGAATTAGAATCTGATGATTCTGCTCTTCTCCTTGACTTCAAACCCATTTACTCGCTTTCCTCCTCACTTCCCGCCAAGTTCAAATGATTCAAGTTCCTCTCGAGTGGTGGAAGTCCATCAGAATCATCATCAGACCCCTCATAATCAACATGGGGTTGTTCCCTATCAGTACCTACACCTGCATTATGATAAAAACAAGCGCAAACTCTTAAATTGATTTAAGATGTATTTGTTTCAGCATAAAACTTTTCACTTTCCATAAATATCTCATTTTTTAATTATTTCTTCACATTTTTCTATAAAATCTATCATATTTTTCAATCATTGCTACACAATTACCCATACAACCAACTTATTTTATTTTAACTTTATTATTTTCAATCCTCAATATTACCCTTATCTTATTACATCATTTTTTCTGATTTCAAAAACTTTTTATAAAAAAATTTTATTACTTCCCAAACACATCCTTAGCATCAATCATGCAGAGACCTACAAGTAAGCTATGCCTGAAATGCTATATCCATGTGGTAACCCAGAATCAGAATGTCCATGACAAACAAGAATCCTGAAATGTTTTCACTGAAACATTTGAATGAATACCATAAATATCAGGGGGTGGCTCTGGAATTCTTGAATCGTTAGAAAGCCAGGAATTCTGAACGGAGATGATGTCGGAGCCGCTTTCACAATTAGAATATGCCTTCAGAAGATCTCTGCCTTGGCAGTGAATGAAAGGTGAACACAAAAACAGTCAGTAGAAACAATGATCAGCACCCAAAAATTAAAAAATAAAAGAGATCAAAAACACAATCTTCCAGGATGGTCTTTGGGATAACAACTTGCAAGTTGTTATGGTTAGGTGATTGAAATGCACAGGGTGATGGACTTTCATGAAAAAAGAAAAAAAATTGCCTTCTTGTGCATAATCGGCTTTCATGCATGTGGATATGATTAGAGTTCAGCAGAAATGCTCAATTGATTGTAGAGATTATTCACAAATTTCCATCATATTTTCAACTTACTAATCTAGGGGGGATCTCAGTAGAATCTTTTTAATCTGGGTGTTTGGATAGTGGTAAAAGATGAGGGAAATGTAATAAGTTCTTTTGATAGAAAGATAGGAGATGGCATTAGGAAATAAGGGGGAAAAAAGGATTGTTGGGGATAAACAAATGCCACATCAAACAAAAGAGATGGGTTCCCACACCCTACACTCTTACATGTACTTTTGCATCTACATCCTGACATATGATAGTTCCCATGCAGGATCATCTGAGCCATTTATACAGGAGACGAAGGATTTAGGTCAGCAGTAATAGTTAAATCTTAGTACAATCCTTCAAGAAAAGTTATTAGCCTTAGATCCAATGTGATCTAAATTACATGTGCAATGCAAATTACTCTTTCAATATTGTTCCTCTTTATATTCTGTGTGAGCCTTGGTGCATTTTGACTTGGAATCTGCACCTAGAGGAATTTTAACTCTCAATCACAAATCGCTTCTTTCACCTCAAGAAGTGTTTTCTGCCAAATTCAGATGCAACGTAGTGCAATCTTAGAAGACATGAGATCTCTGCCATTAACCAGGTCCCACAGTTCTTTCATTGGTACGAGCTATGAAATAAGCTATTCTTCTCATCAGGGAGGACAAGTGCAAAGCCTACACATGGCATATGCAATAATAAAGACGATCAAGCATGCCAAAATCAGAAAACGAGGGGGGAAAACACAGTATGAGTTTGATGCACCTGTTCAGAGTCAAGAACGAGTGGCCCCACTTAAATTTGCTCAGTAACAGGTTTGCTGTTTCCTCTTCCCCACTGTCCCAAGTATGACGAAATGTCACAAATGATAGACTGACTTGAGTAATCACATAAAAAGGTGTAAAAGGAAGAAGTAAAAGGGGGCTATTTTAGAGCAAATAAATAAAATCAATCTCATTAATATTCATTAAAAGGACATCCAGGAAATAATAAATTAATTGACAAAATCTGCTTATCCATGGAAACTTATGACCATCTTGAGTTACTGTCAAGACAAATTCAGATAAATTAATTCATAAAATTGCAGCATTCACATGAACATTTAACACTCATTGATAAAAATCTAGAAAGTTGATTACCATATTAGCAGGGCTGCAGATAACGCTTCCACACAGGACAATTCACATGGTCTACCATAATTTACCGGATTTGCAGCCACCAACCAAGGCACTGCAATTCCAACAGAAAAATAATCAGCTAATTGCCCATTCAACAGACCACATCTAGCACTTAACAGACAATAAGGATCAGTAGGAAAAAGCCATAAACTCTCTACCAGAGATGCAATGGCATGACAACTTTTCAAATGAAATGACTTTAAGACACATTAGCAAATAAAAAAGCATGCTGCCAATCCTATTTCCAGATATGATGATTTTGTCTTGCAACTGTGAGTTCTTACCCTCGTTTTGAGTTTCTATGCTTCTGGAAATAGACAGGATAGTTACTTCCTTATAATGCAATAAGAAGGACAACATGAAATCTCAGGATATGCACTTCAATTTCTTACAGAGACGAGGTGCGGAACAACGAAGTTTAACAAAAGGAACATCCTCCAAACGTGCCCATGAGCAGTCTACTACAGCCAATCCTCTTCTTTTTATCAGTGGATGATCTTCCTTTGAGACGCACTGCTTTCCAACGGGGCTGTGCAATAACAGCGCACATCAAACTTGCTAAAACACACGTTTTGGTTTTTTGAACTCAGAAGCAACTACATAGAAAGAACAAAACATGAAGAGCACAACCTTAATTCAGATTATTCAGACCTTAATTCAGATTATTCAGACAAGTCCCATCCAAACCATGACATAGATACCATAAAACAGCCAAGTTGGCATAGATGGCAAAGTATTTAGGGGGGGAAAAGTCAAAAGTATTGGATGATACTAGAATATCATGCTCCTAGAGAGGGAGGTTGGCGTACAGACAAGATTTGCTTGTACGCAAGTCTAGTATCTGATCATAAAGAATTTCAACAAACTTTAGGTACCTTAGGACAATGCCACCAAAGCCATTACTGACCCGTAGTTCCTGCAACATGAAAGCTTATCAGTTTTGGCCAAAGGAACATGAAAAAATAGCATGCATTGGATAGTGTAAATGACAGAATTCCCCAGTTGGTAATGTACTGATCTCAACATTGTTAACATCCAAAAGATTGGGTTAGTACCTTCCAAACAAAACAGAAAAAAAAGATTGGATTAGAAAAGCATCTGGAATTGACTTTAGAGAAGATATAACCCTTGTTGCATTAATATGAAAGTAAAATTCTGGATCAAAGTGGCTTGAAAGAAGAAATAGCATCCAAGCTAAAACTTAAAACAAATTCCTTATTATTGTGAACTCAAAATTGGCATGATATGAAAAGGTATGTTGCATAAATTGGAGGTGGGGAAAAAGCCAAAAAGATTTTTGAGCCACAACCAGGGTGAAAGAAAAACAAAGAACACTGACGGTCCAATCCTCCATGTCAAGGAATTGAACAATATGCACCTCTTCTCCTCCTCTTTTTACATAAATCCATGGTCTTATAAGCCATAAATTTAGATATCCTCAAGCCATCAAATGAATTAGTCATGCATCAAGAATAAAATTAACTATCTGCACGAAAACATAGATAGAGATCAAGATTATACTCAAAAAGCAAAATATATTTTCTGTTCTGGGAAGACAGCTTGTAAAACAAGCATAATGAGTTAAATGAGCATGACACTTACCTTCAATAAGCCAAATCTTGAGAGCTTGCGGCCTGTACATCTCTTCACATCACACTGCCCGAAATCCTGGAACAATGAGCCAGTTTTAACAGGCAATACACATGTATGTGTGCATGTGTGTGTGTGTGTGTGTGTGTAGAGTGGTGGTGGTGGTGGTGGTGGTGGTGGTGGTGGTGGTGATGCATTTACATGAAAAAACATACCCACATTGCAAGCTGGATTGTTGGGGCCTTTGGTCCATCTTCCTCTGCAATATCTGCTCAAAAAGCTTTCTGGTAATTTTATCTTCTCGAAGAAAACCAAAATTCTCTTAATAAAGTACAAAAATGGTTTGGGAAATCGTATCATTCAAACCTCTTAAGTACAAAATGCAATTATCGAAGAATAAATCAAGAGAATGGAAACTTCAAGGTTTTGTTGGATAACCATACAAAACAAGCAAGAGACATCATAACTCATTAGAAAAGTTACATGAAAAGCATTAATGTTACGTGTCTCAGGGCCAGAACCACGAAGTCTGTTTCAATACATGATCAAGCATTATGAACAAGAAAAGCTGCAATGACTGCTTCATGTTTCTGAGGAACACATATCATTGACGCCTGGGTGAAACAGTATGGGTCTGTAAAAATGAGAAACATTGAATGGAATCCATTCAATCCATGCAGCTGACTCCACATGTGAGAAATAGCTTGTGACAATGATGGCAATGACTGAATGGATTGACAGCTGGAATGCCTTAAGCAGTATGCCGCTAACCAACTGGTGCCTCCCACATTGCAGCTCGGGCAGGGGGGGTCAAGTAAAGTGGTTGCCTGAGACACAAAGAAACCTAAAACTTTGACTGGTTTCAAGTTGCATCATACCTTGTTCCGATGGGAGTGTATTATCAGAAACTTCTTCCCTATGATGTACAACACAGAGCAAACCATTAATACAATACGTTGCATACATATGTCATCATACTCAAATAAAAACTCACTCTTTGACAACTAAGTTTTTCAGTTTGCCCTGCAACAAACTGCCTGGATGTGCTTGAGGGAGGATCAAGTCGACACCCTAGCACCAAACTGGTCCAATTATTGCAACTTGTCTTCCTATTGTCATTAGTGGTGCAACTAAAAAGAGCACGCCACTGATGGTCTGACAGTAAAGCTGTTCGAAATTGTTTGGATTGACCAAAAGAGCACACCACTGATGGTCTGACAGTAAAGCTGTTCAAAATTGTTTGAATTGACCATCAAAACTAATCCATAATCTGATAATGCATACATGAAAATCAATAGTCAGCTCCAATTGAGGAGTGAATGGGTTCAAAATTAGTGTTTTACCAGTGCATGCTAATTCAAGAGCACGGGTTTTGGGCCTTGGTGAAACATTCTAAGGTCTTGAAAAGTAAACCCATTGACCAGTCTAGTCTGTCTAACTTCACCAGTTGAATTTATAAAGTAGCCATTTTTATTTAAGTTATCATACCATGACCATCAGGTAATGATCATAGTAACTTGCGAACCGTATTTCAGGCTATGCTCCATGTATTGGCCAAAAGGTAGGTGTTGAAATTCCAGTAAATCGAGTTTCGATCTTTCAAGTCCACAAATTCAAACCTTACTTTCAGTACTATAAAAACAATACCCTGCGTTTGATTGCACCAAACTTCACTAAATTTCGTGAACTGTTGTTCAAGTTGAACCGATTCGTAAAGAAAATACTAGAAAGCTGAAATTTTTGATCAACCAAACGCTCCTTGGCAGCGAAAGTAGCTTTGAAATTACCAATGAAGTTGACGAGGATTACTGGACTGCCCGCGGTGAGATGAGGGATTTCTAGCTCGCCTTGATTTGTTGTAGCCCATTTCCAGACGAAAAGAGAAACGGAGAAGAGAGGCAAAAACCTCGGAATAAGAGCTTCTTATCACGGGTTCCTTTTTGCCGGCTGAATTGCGCCGCGTACGAAGTAGGAAACTAGGAATTCGTTTGCCAGGGGAGAAGCCAGGCAGCCAAGTCGGTTTTAGGCTTCGTGTGGCTGTTTAGAGCAACGTTTTAAAAACCGTACCGGGAACTGAACCGTTTTATGTCCGGTTTAGGTCTAACCGGTTCAACAGCGGTTCGAACCATTTTGAACCGTGACGTCAGCATGACATAATTATGATGTAATAATTATATTTAATTTATTTTAAT
>JAXCLR010000050.1:78048419-78059449 GCA_035584095.1 Annona squamosa | reverse complement strand
CAAATTAGTTCTTGTTAATCATCAAAACTCAAGCTTTGTTCAATTTGTTTTGTTTTGAAACATTGTTTCCAACACTTTCTTCTCTCTAATTTATTTTTCTTCTCTCTCTAATTTCTTCTCATTTATCTCTAATTTCTTTCTTTCTTTTCTCTATACCCTCTTTCACTTTTCTCTTTTTGCTTAAAATAATTCAAAATTATATAGCTTCTCCGTCGATTCGACCCAACTCACCGTTATTCCATACTATCACCCGCATAGTGGTAACTTTAATGTGTTTCGGTTAATTTTAATTAAACTGGTGAACACAGTGCTCTTAACGACAATCACTTAGTGCGCATCACAACTGCACCACTGTTATATGTAATTGCGTTGCATTTGAATATTTCCTTCTCTCTCTCTATGCATAGAGAGAGGAGAGAGACAAAGTTGTTCCGTTACAGCGCATTGCACCAGAATAGTAGTACATTTGTCTATTTTTTGGCCATATACATATTAGAATGTAATGAAATTTTACACAATCATTTATTCATATATAAATTTTATAGCAAATGGTTTACATATTGGAAAAACTACTTTATAATTATTATCTATTTTATTACGTTGAATTTATATCATTTTTAAATAGATCCATACACATATTTGATTGGGGTGAAAATTAATATGGTAGTCGAATCCATTATTCTAAATGCAATGGGTGAAGTATATTATAATTTGATCATCATGTGTGACCCATTTTCAATGCCACTACATTGTAATTATAGTTCAGTGGCGTTGTACTTGAATATTCCTCATATATAAAAATTTTATAGTTAATGGTTTATATGTTGAAAAAATAATTTTAAAGTTATTATTTACATCAAAACTATTTTATTATATTGAATTTGTTGCATTTTTAGATCAGACTTGTACACATATCAATTGGGATGAAAATTAGTATGACAATAAAATATATAATTTTAAAAAAAATGGCTGGAGTAGATTAAATTTTATGATAACGTGAGACCTATTTTAAGGTAGATGCACCATAATTGTAGTGCAATGAAACTGCGCTTGAATACTTCGCTCTCACTTTCTCTATGCATATATGGATAACATTTAAGTGCAGTGCCATCAAAATGGGCTCCATATAATGATATAACTATAATTTACTTATTGTATTTAGAATAATTTATTTTATTATCGTATTAACTTTTATTTCAATCGGACATGTGTATGGACTTCATTTGAAAATTGTATAAATTTAACGTAATACAATAGTTTGATATAAATAACAACTTTAAAATGATTTTTTTCAATACGTAAATCATACATTATAAAATTTATATATGAATAAATGATTATATAAAATTTTATTATATTTTAATATGTGTAGGTCTAGAAATAAACAAACGTATTAGTGTTCACTGTCTTGGAACAGTTCTCTCTCAATGTTATATATAGGGTGTGTTTGGTTACGGGTAAAACTTTTAATGAAAAGTTTTTGAGATAGAAGTTATCACATTGATAGAAAATGATGTGAAATAATAGGAGTAACGATGAAAAGTAAAGAGAATAAAGTTAAAATAGATAAGTTAGTTGTATGGATAGTTGTGTAAAAATGATTGAAAAGTAAGGTAGTTTGTATAGAAAAATGTGAAAAAATAATTAAAAAATAAAATAGTTATGGAGAGTAAAAAGTTTTAAATTGAAAAGTTTTGGTTGACATGTTTATATCCCAAACAAACATACCCATAATCACATTAGTAGCGTTATGTTTTTTACTGGGCTTCATATCGCTTACCAGGCCTTATACGAAGTTTTCATAACGTGGGCCAAGACCGTTATAAAACCGAGAGGCGGTCTTTGGTAGTAGCGCTGGACTGCTTGCCCACGCAGAGAGGCTGGAACGACCTGAGAACCGAGAAGCACCCTTGCCCCCCATGGCGGGAGAATAAGAAGCGAAAAAGCAGCAAGAGCTCAAAAATGGCGCTGAGAAGAATGCTCCTTTTCTCCTTCCAGTTTCCTTAGGTCTTCCTTACACTCCAGCAACGAGCCACGAGACCTGCCAGACGCAAACAAGATGATGCGCAGGTTCGCTTCTCTCACCCATTTCGATGATCCCAGACATCTCCGGAAAACAGAATTTTCTTAGGGGTTTTTTTTTCTACAAGAATCGTGAAGTAGGTGGTTAACATCGCTACAAAGTCTCAAATTGGCCATGTGCGGTGGGAGTATGATGATCCGAGTCTTTAGTTTGCTGTCTCCAGAACAGATGGAATACACTTAAAAAATCTCTAAATCAGATTGCGTTTCCTACGTGACCTGTGCCCTGCGGTGCAGTGGGAGAAACGGGATCGGATCGAACTGGTAATAGAGTTGAAATACACATTATGCTGAGAAAAATAGGTGTTGTAGGTTTTTAGATTCTTCCATTCGGGGAGATCAGACGGGCAGCAAACATTGAATGTGCAATTCCGGGGTGCTTGTCTACACTTGTTTGAACTGAAAATGCAATTGCACTTATATATGTGTGACAAAGATTCATGGCAGTGCATTGTTTCACAAAACCCCTGTTGGTTCCTCTTCGATTTTTCTTTTCATGTTTTCATTTTTAAATTTTTTCATTGGGTATTGTTGGATTCAAATTATTTTATAACAGGTGCATTTTGGAAGTTTTATCAAGTCAGCCATTTGGACGGCTCCCCAGGAAGATTACTGCGCAGGCATGTAGCACTTCATTCTAATTTTAATAAAGGGAGTATTTGTGCATTACAGAATTGAATTCAGAATATTACTTGAATATGGAAATTCACTTTAAGTAGCATTCATAAAAGGACTAAGGGTGATAGCAATCCCTTACAAATTTCTAATAGGAAAGAAGTGCAATAGCTGCCCATTTACACAAAATTTGAGGATGCTGTTGCATTTTAAATTTTAGCTACCTAACACCTAAGCTACCCCGCATTTTTTTTCATTCTTACTTATAGATTCATTCGATTCGATTTTTTTTTTCAATAAAAAATCAGTTTTACTGATAATGTCTGCTATTATACTTTTTTATTACATTACTACACATTTTTAAACATATCCTCCAGTTAGGACTTGCAATAATCAAATTTCCAATTTACAAAGATGGCTTTGTAATTACTTGTACAAACTACAAAGAGAAGTCATATATTCTTTCTATTCCCATCTGCTTCAATGAGATATTTTTGACTTGGGTCTAGTAGGGCATTCAAAATTCCAAATGCATATAGATCTTATCCTCGGTTATAGCCAATTTGTTCAAAGTGTTGCTTTGATATTGTTCAAGCTATGACAAGTTCCACTCGTCTAATGTGGTAAAGCTCATTTATTTCATATGTACTTATGTTGAATTCTGCTTATTCCATCTCATTTTTTTTATGGTTGGCAGATACCATCATTTCTTTCTTCAAGGAAGGAATTCTTTGTTTCACATGCAAACAACGGGTCACCGAAAGTCACTCCTCCTGAAAAGTCCCCTGGACCAAGGAGTGAACTCTTGAAGTCTATAATAGGTGGTGTCGTAGTAGGTACAGTGGCTGGAACTGCATTATTCTATGTAGGCAAACATTATATTACAGAAGATCAGTCTTCTGTTGGATCTAGAAGTCCTGATGCTAGCAAGAAAAACCTAGAGGCAGCGGAGCATAAAAAAGATGTAGTAGTTCATCCAACCATTGAAGAACCAAGCAAACTGAGCTCCACTGCAGGGAAAAACTTTGACCAGAGTATGCCTCTTTCAGATACTTCCCTTGTGAAGGAAACTGAAAGAGAGGTGCAGGGAGAATCAGAGACGGCTATTGTTGATAATGCAGCTGGTGTCAAAGAGGAAGTGTTGCCAAAGTCTCCTGAAGGAACTAATGATCAGAGTATCCACTTTGAAGCCTTGCCTCAAGATAATGGAGGCAGAGAAAAATCTGAAAGTGGTGCTGAGCACCTGAAAGGAAGTACTGAACCAACTGAGGTATCTGGCAGCAGAGCAGTTTTTGAAGAGAATAAGGAAAAGCTAGAATCTGAAAATCATATCTTATCAAACAACATGCCAGAGGTACTCGTCTTTCAACTTTATTGTGGACAGCATGAAATAGGGGACAGAGCATGCAGTTTTTGTTATGATTTTTGTGAGATTGTTTATAGGATGTACACAATTTTTAAGCAAAGAACTTTTGATGCAACATCTCAGTTGGCAATGACTTCTGTGCACTTTCATCTTGCTTTCAGAAGCATGCTGTGCACATAAGAGTTTCTAATGGCTGTGCCCTTGTTGTTGGCTACCACGTTAGGATGCAGTACTAGATGGCAGCAAACTCCTGGGGTGACCATTCCTCTTGCACTTTTATAGCTCCTTGTCCAACACCACTGGACATATATGTGAAAATTGAAATACTGATGAAGTTCTTACCAGGTCATTTCAAAATGGGAACTATATCATGATGAAAAGTTTCCTAACCCTATACTTGCATGGATTCTCCTCTTTCTAACCTGGAAAAGATTGCCTTCTGCATAAAATTCTTTGAGTCTGAACTTGCCTTCTGCATAAAATTCTTTAAGTCTGAACTGTAACTGCTCTATATCAGGGCACCTGAACTGTACCAATTTTTCTTTGTATATCCTTGCTCATGATGGGGTCATATGTCTTTCTTATCTCTATTACAAAAGGCATAAAGGAGGGCTGCACCTTTAATATGCCTGTTGCTTGAGCTTCTGACTCTGCTGCAACCTTCCTGTTTGCAAGATAAATTATTATAATGTATTTGTGTCATAGGAATTGACATGAGAGTTATTTTGGCTACCATCAACAGGTTTTCCTAGATTTGTGGCTACTGTGTTCTTCCTTTGGCATGTTAATGTTTGAAGCTATTCCAACATTATTTGGTATTTCAAATGGTTTTTGACACAGGAGACTCCAGGTCAAGAAACAGGAGGACAGAGTTCCCTTTTGGAGGAATACCTGCTAGTAGAGAAGGATGACGAAAAGTCTCATATTTCTGCCAATCAGAATGGTTCTCCAGTTTCTGCACCTATTTCAAAAGAAAAAGAGGTTATTTCATGGCAAGATTTTTTACCATGCTGTATGCATTCGTTACTTTCTGAGATCCAATGCATGCAGTTTCTATTTATAGTGTTGGAAAAATTGTTGTGTATTTAATGTGCTGAATTGTCAACTAATAGGTTTCGTTTGCCACTGGTGAAGATCAGAAGAATGCAAGGATGTCGATTGATGGAACATTCGTCCTTGATTTCATAGAGGCCATTCATGCTGCCGAGAAAAAGCAGGCTGAATTAGATGCTCGGATTTATGATGAAGAGAAGAGGAAATTGAAGGTGAACATTTTTGATAGTTCAACCTGGCCACAAATGCAACCTTGCCTCCAAGCTATTTGTTGTTGTCTTGAGTGTTAGATTGTTTTTGGAACAAATGTTAGACTGAAGAAGGTGCTCTGTTTTGTTAATCCAGTAACTGTTTTCATGTGGTGTTCATGTTGGTGTGTTCAGGAAAAGTATGACAAAGAGGTGAAAGATGCAAGGGCGAGAGAACTTATGTATGCTGAAGAGGCAGCACTCTTGGATAAGGTTTTTGAAGATCTATGTTTCCATTCCACTTTGCGTGTTTGACTACACTTTTTTTTTTTTTTTTTGGCACCTGGTCACTGTTTTTAATTGCTAGTCCACTTAGCAGAAATAAACTTCAATGATGACAACAGTGATTTGTCATTTTCTGTTTCAATTGGTCATGAAGGTACCTTGTTTACTAGTAGTCCAAGTTCCTAATCCTTCCTAGTAATCATTTCAGTAGTTTGCTAGAAGCTGCATGCAGTAATCTTCTTTAATTAATTCTTTATTTTAGTTATTTATGAGGTGTTTGATGGTTGACTGTTCATATCATGCCTCTCGGAAATCTAGACAAGGATTAAGGAATTGCAATTTTTTTTTTATAAAACATTTGTTATTAGCATGATGTTTCAATATAGTGCTATGGTGATGTTTCGCTATTTTGCTATCGGGTCATGATTCACTTGTATAAGTTCATTATAGTTCTCATTGAGAATGTGTCTGACATTGACAAGAAATCTATATGGGGCAGCACACCATGCACATCACATATGTTGGTATTAACACTCAGTCTACATTATAGTGTATTACTTGATTGCTACTGTAACCAAAAGACGTAAGAATGACTGGTATGTAAAATGTATTCATGAAGATCATTTTGTTGGTTATCATCCATATGACAGCTGGAAAATCATCCAATACCGTCTAATTTGCTTGAGGGCAGGTCCTTGTTATTTGCTTCTGTTCTTGCCAGAATATCCTCCATATCCCTATTAGCTTCACATCATCTGTTTGGTGTACGAGATATGGTCTTTGTGTGTGTGTTTTGGAAGTGATAAAACTTTTAGATGAAAATTTTTTACGTAAAAGTTTTTGAATTGGTAGCAAATGATGTGATATGATAGAGGTAATAATGAGGAGTAAAGAGAATAAAGTTAAAAATAGATAAGTTAGTTATTTGGGTAGTTGTATCGAAAAGATTGAAAAGTAGAGTCGTATGGGAAAATGTAAAAAAATAATTAAAAAAATATGGTAGTTGTGGAAATTGAAAAGTTTTAGATTAAAAAGTATTGGATTGAAATGTTTTTGTTTTTTTTCCCCCTCCAAACATGCCCTTTGTTTTCTTAATTCAAATAGAATTAACTTGAATGATTTCTATCCTTAAAAATATCATTCAGAATAGAATCCTATCACACGGTGAAGATCTCATTTTTCATTATGTTTTTAAAATTTCCATCCCAGCCATTTAGTGGCTTAACTTGCTTTTCCAAGAAAAAAAATTCAGCAATTAGAATAAATTTTATAAGCTGTTTAGAAAATGGCTGTGATACTGCTATTGATATCCCTTTGTTATTCTGCTCCCTACTGAGAGTATATTCATTGTGGGTGTCCCCAGGGAAGATACATATATATTTTTATTTATGATTGCTTTTATTTATGTCCTTTGCCGTTAAATGCTCCTTTTGTGCACTGTAACATCTATTTTCAGGAGTTGAACAAAGAAAGAGCAAGAGCAGAAGCCACAATTAAGTCATTTCAAGAAAAAGCCGAACAGAATCTTAAGACAGAACTGCAACGCAAGGTGAAAATTTCATACTTTTACAGGTTAGTGGTTACCTTCTTAGGGATCTTACTCTAATTTATTTAACTTAATGCAGGAAGAAGAAGCAAAATGGCAGCTGAAGAAAGCTCAAGAGTTAGCAAAGGCAGAACTAGCCGCAGCTATAGCAAATGAGAAGGCATCACAAATAGAAAAAATGGCAGATGCAAATCTTCATGTATGATCATTTGCCAACGAAACACATCTTATTTCTTGGAAATGATACCAATAGATTGTATTTCATTACGGGTGTTATATTTTATTTTCTCTATTTTGGTTCAAAAACATAGCCTTCTTTAACACAAGAGGCATAATGTGCCTCACATGCTCCTTTCGAGTTGTGAAACACCATTTTATGGTCTAAAAGGTGTTTTCACATAACAAAACAAAAGCTTATAGCAGAAATGAATTGAAACATATTAAGTCATATAAATGCCTTCTGAAAACTGATTTCTAAGAGAAATGATTTTGTATCTTGGGTTCAGGATAACTAATTCAGCACTATGTTATGACTTCATGAACCTGTTAATATGGTTACATGAATCATGTTTCTTTATTCCACTATAAGATTGTTCAAGTTAATGGTCATAATTCCTGTAGACTTCCAATCCAGTTCCAAACAGTGCAGAACTCTCAAACAGTGTAGACTTCCAATCCAGTTCCAAACAATGCATTCATAGGCAGTGTGGTGTAGCCTATTGAATCGGTCGAATAAAACTGACTAGTGTGATGACTGTTGATGAGGTGGTGATTCCTTTATTTGCTATGCAGCTTTGCATTTTTTCCCCATAAAATAGGGGAAGGAGGTCATGGATACGTGAATTCGTCATAATAAGTTTGGTTTTAGTCGTTATGTTATGATTCTCAGACATTATATGTATTTGCTCTTTTAATAATTGTTTCCCATTCACTCTGCCGTTCTTGTGCATATTGGTGCCTCCTTGATGTATTATCCATGAATTCATGCAGTTTGTGTTGTTTGATTTGCAGATAAATGCCCTTTGCATGGCATTCTATGCTAGATCTGAAGAAGTTCGCCAAAGTCACTCTGTTCACAAGCTTGCTTTGGTAATTGTTTTTCAATCCCCACACCTTTTTTTTTAACGAGTTGTTTACCTAAGAAACTAGGTCTAGTACGTGGGTGATGGATGTGCCTTGCTGGCTATATGCATGATATGAACATGATCTTTCAGGGAGTACTTGCTTTGGAGGATTCATTGTCCAAAGGATTACCCATCCAGAAAGAAATCGATGCACTTTATACCTCCGTAGATGGTGTTGATCAGGACTTGCTTCTCGATTTGGCACTTTCATCCCTTCCTAGTGAAACATTGAAAAATGGAACAGATACCCAACTGCAGTTGAATCAAAAGGTAAGCTAATTGTAAGTTTGCTTTCTTGCTGTCGATGGCAAATTCTCTTTCTGTGCTATCTGTCATTTGAAATGATTATTTTTTGTGATTTCACGACACATCATGAAGACCACATATCCAAATGAGTTGAGAGCTGGGAGTCCTAGTGATGTAGGACAGGTAAAGAGGAAGATAGAAGAAAGAGGAAAGAATCTCTAAATAGATGTGAAGACTAGAAAGAAGAAGATAGGAGTAGAATAAGGAAAGAGATAAGAATAAATAGAAGGAAAACCAGAGAAACACTTTTTATAAATCTCTAACAGATTCTAAGATATTCTAGATGATCTTCTAGTATCTTCTAAATATTCTAATAAATCTAAAATAGAAATAAACATCCTAAAATAATCTAAACTCCAATTTATGAAAATATCTTCGAGTTTTATAGTGAACATTCTTCAACTTTGACAAAAACTAATAATGAAATTCTTCAATGTCCCACATTTCAGAAATTGTGAATAGATTTTCTAAATTTCAGCAAGCAAAGAGGCTTTTAGATATTTAGTTCGTGCTTTATGAAATTTTCTGATTCAAGGATGTTTTAGCAAAAGCTAGCAAGTGGAAGAGCTAGCTTGAAAATCTCTAAAGTTAAGATAGGCGATTTGTCCTTGAGGCGCTGCTGGGAACAAGCTGCAATTTCCACCAAGCTCTATAATTTGTTTGCACAGAGTTGTGGAAGTGAAGAATAGGAAATCTATAAAAGAATCAATGTTGCTGCATCAATGGAGTTAATGAAGAGAATTGCCCAGACTTGAGAGATTTCAACGATGGATCTAAAGCTTGGTTGGTTGTAGAAATTATTATGTGGAAATAAAAATTTACCAGGGTTTTCTCTGATATCAATTAATGTAGGATGGGTAAAGAGAAAGAAGAAAGAAGAAAGAACCTCTGGAGATATGAGAAGAGAAGCAAGAAAGAAAGAGTAGAACAATAAGGGGAAAGATAAGAAAAGCAAAGTAGAAGGAAAAGCAAAAGAACAATTTTTTATTTTTTTTAATTCTCAAAACTGATGCTCGTGGAGCTTACAAGGCTGTGTGTGTGTGTATATATATATATATAAGTGAAACATGCTACCTTATTTTAACAACATTTATTAAAGAAACAATTATTTAGAAAAAGAAATTGCATATTTTTAAGTAAACTCCTAAAAGAAGTAAATTTAAAATAGATACAAATTTATTCCAAACAAATTCTAAGATATTCCAGAACATCTTCTAGTGTCTCCTAAATATTTCGATAAATCTAAAATAGAAATAAACATCCTAAAAAATCTGAACTCCAATTTATGAAAATATCTTCACGTTCCGCATTATTCTCACTGACTTAAAAAAAAACTCATCAGTGAACTTTCTTCAACTTTGGCAACAAGTAATAGTGTAATTCAATGTGCTGGAATGCCATTTTGTTAGTTGACCCAGACTTTATCACCAAAGTTGCAACTTCTGTTCTGATGTGCTTCTTGAAAATTTTGCAAGTTATTGTATTTGCTGTATTTTCTGAAAATGGGCCTTTTTTTGAAATTTCTAAAAATTAAGGGAGACTTGTAATTTCAAAAAAGTCAAAAAGTTAATTGCTAGAAGTCTGGGACAGTTCTGCAATTTTTTTGACAACTGAGGGGCAGTTTTGCAAAATTTCAGAAATCGCGAACAGATTTTCTAAATTTCATCAATAAAACAGGCTTCTAGAAATATTTGGTTGTGTTTTTTGAAAATTTTTGAATCAAGAATGTTTTAGCAAGAGCTAGCAAGTGGAAGAGCTAGTTTGAAAATCTCCAAAAGTTAAGATGGCAATTTGTCCTTGAGGCACCACTGGAAACAAGTTGAAATTTTCACAAAGCTCTAGAATTTGTCTGCACAGAGTTGTGAAAGTGAAGAACAAGAATTCTATGAAAGAATCAATGTTGCTGCATAGATGGTGTTAATGATGAGAATTGCATAGACTTGAAAGATTTCAGCGATGAGCCTAAAGCTTGTTTGGATGTAGAAATTAGTATGTGGAAATAAAAATTCACAGGATTTTGCTCTGATATGAATTGATGTAGGATGAGTAAAGAGGAAGATATGATAAGTGAAGAAAGAAGATAGAAAGAGCAGAAGAATATGAGGAAGAAAAGAAAAAGAGATCTTCTAGTATCTTCTAAATGTGAATAAATCTAAAATAGAAGTAAACATCCTAAAATAATCTAAACTCCAATTTATGAAAACATCTTTTTGTCTTGCATTATTAGCCTCTGTGGATGCTGGCATTTTAGACCAACAAATTGTACAAATTTACCTTAAGACTTGTACAACTGATTTCCTTTCTTGTTCTACCACATTCTTTTGGCTAGTAGATGAGCCCTCTGGTTTGGCACATCGTTTTAGGAAAAGCTTCCTGGTAAGCATGGTGTATCTGCTTCTTTTGGCATGCTTTTGGAGCTCCCCTTACACAAGGTGGTTTTTTTTTTTTTAGGGGGGGGGGGGGTA
>JAXCLR010000050.1:78009644-78041309 GCA_035584095.1 Annona squamosa | reverse complement strand
TATTAAATGATTTTATTACATTCGTTTTACGTATTTATAATCATGCCCATATAAGTGATATTAAATAAATGAAAGAGTTTGTATAATAATATAAATTATTCTAAATATACTGAATTTTTTTTATCAACTATCAAGATTTAAATTTTAAAATGAATGTGTATCTGTATCGAAATAAAAAAGAATGAGGTTACATGCAAGAAGGTTTTTATATAAATGGTGTTTGCTTGATTTTATTATTAATATTTAGTGATTTCCGCTCTTGATAGTTGATACACAGCCCCTGAAGAATCCGCAGACAGAAATAAAATTCTCGGCAACGAATATTGTCAACATCTTGGTTTAGCTTATTTCCCGGACACGGCCGTGCTGCCTGTAGATATTGCTTGTCACATTCCGTCCGAGCATCGGGGCTTTTATGAATTCGGATTTCCGTTGTGGGATCATGGCCCACTCATCTCTGCACTACTGCCTACTACCTAGTCATTTTGGTGGGCCACCAGACAACGTCGACCGGTCCAGCTACGAGGGGAAGCATCCTTTTGTTTGTTTTATAATAATAATAATTATTATTATTTTATTTTATTTTTCACCCGTCAGTTTTAGGATTTAGGGCCTGTTTGGCCTGTTAGGCCAGACTGCAGAGTTATGGTGTCCATTGCTTTAAAAACTGTACCGGACCATTTAGTAGGACCCGTCCGACAGCGAAGTGAAAAGTTAACAGTCCGATTTTACATATTGGTTCGATTTTCACTATTAAAATGTTAAAATAAAATAAAATAAAAATGTAGCATTTTTGCTTCTGGCTGTGCACCCCTTAAATTATATACGTGTGACTTATCATAATTCTGAGATAAAAATATATTTTATTTGAATAATCAAATCAACTATTGAATTTTAATAGTGTTGATAATTATAATTATTTCATATTAACATCACCGTTCAAAGCTGTTTAAACCAAGAAATTAAACCAGTCCAACCTAAACTTGATATAAAAAATCTGATTCACAGTTCAATTTTGATAACATTGATGTCCATACAACCGTTTTTGCGGCTTTTTACTGTTAAAAATAACAACTACGCCTGACCAAACATGCCCAAAAATGAAAAGACTTCGGTGGCTTTTGGGAAAAACACCATTATTTAGCATAGGGTATAGCTTCTTTCCGACGAACCTGCCCTAGTTTGTAAGGTGCTGGTTAATTTAACTTTGAACAAATATAAATATTCTATTTTTTTAAGTTTTAGACATTGGGCACGTTTGCAAATAATAAAAATTTTCAAACTAAAACATTTTAACCTTCACGATTAGCATACATTTTAATTATTTTTCATAACTTTCTATACAATTATCATACTTTTTAATAATCTTACGCAATTATTCATACGATTAACTTATCTATTTTAACTTTATTCTTTTGATTTATTATCATTATCTGTAAAAAATTTTATCACTTTACAAACGTACACGTTATTATGGATATACGAATTAATAAATGCCCAAGAAAGGTCATGAACTGACTTTTGGCACATCTTCTACGGGCGGGCCTCAATTTGGAGGGCATCTTTCCGGTTGGTTAATGACCAGTTCTTCTGTTTCACTCACCCTGGCATGTATTGAATTTTAAATATGAATTATCAATTCAATGTCAAGAACAATTCAATTTAGATATCATTGCGGGGCCATACTAGACATAAGTTATAGAAATTAATACTTTTATTTTGTAATAAATACGATATGGCCAACTCATAAGAGAGTCTATTGTTTATAAGTCGCGTGGTGTTGTTTGTTTCATGTGGGGCTTACCTTTATAGGTGTACAGAATTCAAGTTGTTCATTGTATATAAAAATTAGTTATTTAACTAATATAGCAGAGATCATTTTAGTTTTAAGTCATAGGTTGTTCGTGCCTTCTAAAATATATTCAAGCTTGAGTAAAATCCAAAATTCACTTAGAGTCATTCATTTAAACAATAAAATCTCTTAAATATTTATATAATAATTTTCACAAATACATGTTTTAAAATGCTCGAATATTTTCGTAGAATGTCTTGGTCCTTACTATAATTAAATAATTCCACTGGGTTAATATTTACAAACAAATTCAATTTCTTCGTCAGTAGAAGTCTTTTATTATAGAATAATCTTTGGTTTCTAGTTCTGTCAATAATGATTAAATTAATAGCCGATTATGCATTGGCAAGGCCAAAAAATTAAAAATAAAAATTGCGTGCATTAACTTATGCACCATCTATCTAATTAAATACGCCCAAAATAGAAAAATTCAAGTGGACCCCTCATGGCTGTCCAAATGGTTTGTTATGCTAGACATGATTGGGAAGCTCATCATGAGAAGCTATGTTAGATTAATATAATGAGATGGAAGGTGCTTAGTGGGGTATGCTGTCTGCATGTGACAATATGATAGAAAGGGATCATCAAGAACCGTTTCCTTAAATAATTAGACAAAAAAAGGGCTGCATGATAAGCTGCTTTAAGCATGTTTTGAAAACTGACTCAGCTAAAATTGGGTGATTCAGTCCATTGAACCTGGTTGGTGATATCAAAAGGCTGTCTTCTCTCTCTATTCATTCATGCATGTGTTCGATTGATGCTTCTATGATCAAAGCTCCAAAGGATATACTATTAAAATTTTAAAACCAACCCATCCATGCATCTACCATGCCCACTTACCATTGCTTGTATTCACAGACGTCCCCTCATCCAAGAATTGCTATTGGCATTGAATTCCATGATATTGTAATTAAATATAATTTATAATTTGATAATATACGTATGTATTGAACACCTATATGGAAATAAGTATTAGCTGACATTACGTTCTCTTCTATATTTGACCCTTCTTGGGTTCTGTTTGGGAATTAGGATATATAATGTACAATAAACACGAGGGCGAAACCCTTCCTTCATGAAATTTTTTTCATTTTAAAAATCGTGATTGTTGATAGAAAATTTATTTCATTTATTGTATTCAGTATTATTTATAATATATTGAAAACTTTTTTATGTTTTTAATTTCACTATATATGGGTCTTATATATAAATGTGTAAAATCAACATAATAAAATATTTAATATTAAAATATCAATTTTAAAGTAGTTTTTTTAACATCTAAACCATCTAAAATATTAATCATATATAGATAAATGATATTATGAAGTAGTGTTACATTCTAATATATGTGTGAATGGATTTAAGCATTTTTCACAACTTACACATGAATGCACCTATTTTTTGAGCAAATGTGGCCTATTTACATATTGAATTGGAATGAAACTTTGTCTTCTAACTAGTCAAATGATATAAAATACAATGAATGAATTATATTTTCTATCAAATATCAACATTTCAAAAATAAAAAATATTTCACGAAATCACTTCTATGAAACCCACTTCTGTAGAAGTATTCCCAGAATAAATACACGACAATAATGACGTGTATGTTAACCATAAAAATTAAAAACCATAAAAAACTAATGAAATAGATTAAGATAGTGTTGTTGATTCTGACATTTTCATTGTGCTTATTTCCCATTTCTATTTGCTTGGATAGACTCTTTGTCTAGTTCAATGGAATGCAGACAATGTCTCGTATGAGGAGAATGATGATTCGATTTTAATAGAAAGATGCCACCAAAGTCCAAAAAACTTGTTAATTTTCCAATTACACAATCATAGGAGACCGCCATCGCAGTTTGGCCATTCAATTACGGAAATCAATGGCATAAAAAAACAAGCTGGGCAACAGTTTAGCCAGAATTCTCGGTGACCGCAATTTCCAACTCGCTTTTCTGTCAACTGTTCAAACTTAGGATTCTTCAGCTCTTCTTCCTTCGGTAGGAAATACTTAAAGAAAAAAAATTATAAGGTGGATTGTGCACGAATTGCAACAAAAAAGAGAAATATTATTAAAAAATCATAAAAAAAACTTTAGTTATGTCATTTACAAAAAATGCTAATGTATATAATTTATGGCGTCTATTTGGAGCTTGGGCAAGGTGTAGCAGAGGTACCTATTAAAAAGTTGTAAAAGAAGAGAATGTGATTACTTATTAAAATATATTTTTAATAACAATTAAACAAGAAGCAACAATATATAAATAATGATGAGAAAAATTACCTTGCTTAAAAATTTGAAATATCGTGTCAATATAAAAATTGGTTTTAAAGGAATATATTTAAATTAAATTACACACGACTCGTGGATGCAGCCAAGTCTATAATCTATATAAAAAAATTGCAATTATATTAATTCCTTGCATGATTTTCATGACAAATATTTAGGAGTTATATATAAATAAATTAACATTTATTTTATTTTGGATTAATGCTCGACACAGAAATCAGCATAATTACAGATTTTTTTAATTTATAGACCTTTATTTTTAATAAATAAGTATACATTGGTAACATCACGGTGTGTATCTCCCTCTCTGATACAGGGAATGAAGCTGTGTGCTGCGAATTCGTAGGAGGTATACTGCCCCTGCAAGGCGTTGCCTGGTCCTACTACTTCCACGCCAGCATAGAGCTCCCCACCCAGCCTTGAAATTGACACATGCAGCTGGCATGGAAGCGTGGGGCCTGGCACTGTCCTGTGTGGGCAGTGCACAAACTGCCTTACTCTGCGGAATTCAACCGATGATTCCTTGCACAAGCAGATCTATATATTAAGAGTTGCCCTGTGAAATTTTGAAAATTAGAATGCTCGGTTGAAATTTCGAAAAAAAAATATTTCGAATTTTTTTTATTTTTCTGTTCTCAAAAACTCGAACGGTAAGTTTTGTTTGATTGTCTGATCTTCCATTTTGTATTTTTTTTAAGAAGAAAAAAAAGTTACCTTTTATAACTCTTTTATTATTATTATTTTTTTCTATTCGATACCCTTTTTACTCGGAACGAGCACTGGGAGACAACTGGGGATTCCAATCTTATGGTACCGGGTGTATACACTTATTTATTTTGTTTTTTTTTGAATTTTTTTTATAAAATTGTTAATTCAAGTGTTTTTAACGTGTGTATAAATTTTTACCATTTTTGAAGTATTTTAGATATTTATTTTTTATTTTTGAAAATCAATAGTATTTTAGTAATTTTAACAATTTTATTAAAAAAATTTTAAAAATTGATACATGCACCCGAGAGCATAAAGGCTTCCATGCTCTCAGGAGCATATGAATTGAATCCGACAATTGGCGACCTTTGCATTTACTTATTTAAGATCTTGTCGTATGCTCCCGGATGCATACATTTATTTTTTTATTTTTAAATTTTTTTATAAAATTATTAATCTAAATGTATTTAACATATATATATATTAATTTTTATCATTTTTAGAATATTTTAAATATTTATTTTTTATTTTTGAAAATCAATGACATTTTAGTAATTTTAAAATTATCTAAAATATCACTGATTTTGAAAAAAAAATATATATATCTAAAATACTCGAAAAATGTTAAAAAATTTATACACATATTAAATACCTGGATTAACAATCTTGTAAAAAAAATTTTAAAAAAAATAACAAAAAGTGGGTATATGCACCCGGGATCATACCATCAGTTTCCTACTTGTTTTGCCTGACATGATAGACGTGAAACGTTGTGCATGCACGTGAATCATCGGCAACATGTATGCCCATCACATCCGTTGGTATGTTGGGGTCCCACCACAATTCAAGCTGCCTTGCAAATCTCGAGTTTGATGTGTGAATTCTTCCCATCCGACGTGGCTAATAAATGGTCCACTCCTTTTCTGCCGACTGTGGATTCTAATCCTCCCTCGCACTCCACGGTTATGCTGCTTGGCCATTTTTCACAATTGATTCTGGAATTAATTAAATTATCAAATTTCGCATATGACCTTTATAGGATACATAAGCATTAAGAGTTTCTCTGTGAAGAAAAAGTGATAAATCATCTCAAAAAAAAAAAAAAAAACACTTTTGAGTTTGGGTTCTTAGCTAGGAAAATAATAAAATTTAGAAAGTATAGAATGACGTCCACTATAAAATAAATAAGCAAAACAGAATGATAGTAGTAATTAAAATATAAATAATAGTATTAATAATATAAAGAAGATATATATGTTAAGGCGATCTATCGAAGAATAAAAAATTTTATGAACATCTATTTTTTAAAATTCCTTTTGCCCAGCCAAGCGGCCATTTTTTTAATTAAAAAATAATAAGGGGTTCTTTGGGGAAAAAGGAACCTTAGGAGGCAGGAGGCTCATATTGAGGTTATCTCTAACTTGAGGGGGCATCTGATGATTTTGCAAGTTAGTTTTTTTTTAATATTAAAGAATTACTTATTTATTTATTTAAATAGTTTTATTGAAGGCAACTGCTCGGCGCGACAATGCAGGGGCTTTGCTGCCCACGTGGCAGACAGCTTCGTTTCCTTCTCTACGTGGGCCCACAGTCCTGGCAGATCGGATGACCATATTGGCCCATCACGTGGGCCCACTGTTCTTGCATCATCAGCAGAAGCTGTTTCCCCACCTAATTCCCACCATTATTTGCCCAGTAAGGGCACAGCACCTGGTAGGTATATCCTCCCATGCTGAAGATCTTGGCCGTCCATGCATGTGGGCAGATATTACAGCCCTCCATTCCAGTGTCCTGGATCGGTTCCATTCATTTTGCGGGTTCAGGTAAATGGAACGTTTCTCTTGGCTTTTGTTTAGAAATATACATTTCAAAATTTTAGTTATCATTTTATTATGTGAGAATTTTAAAAGAAGTTGCATTTGTAAAGAGATAAATAATGAGTAAAAAAACGCAAAAGATTTTAGAAGCAATGACCCAAAAATATAATAATGCGTAAAAGTATGAGTGATAATTAAAGCATCGCATCAGTTAAAACAGGTGCGCAACAATGTTTTTTATATTGTTTTTATTGCATCATCTTCTTATTGAATACAACAAAACCTTTAATAAAACTACCATGGGAAGTGATCCCTTGCAAATGTTTGCATAAAGTGGTTTGTATAAATGCCTTTTTTCTCTATTTTAAAATTCTGTTAAATTTAAATTAAATTAAATATTATTTACTATATTTATTATATAAAAATACTTTAATTGAAAATCAATGAATTTCAAATTGGGCATGTCTCGGTAACAAAAGAAGTGACAGAAGTAATTCGGATGTATTTAGAAAGTGATAAAATTTTTGAATGAAAGGTTTTTGGTATAAAAGTTGTTCAATTGATAGAATATGATGTGATATGATAGAGGTAGTGATGAGGTGTAAAGATAATAAGGTTTAAATAAATAAATTAGATGTATAAATACTTGTGTAAGAATGATTACAAAATAAAATAGTTATATAGGAACATGTAAAAAATAATTTTAAAAGAAAATAGTTACCAAGAGTAAAAAGTTTTAGATTTAAAAATTTTAGCTTGACTTTTTCTTTTCATTGCCAAACATACCTAAAAAATAAAGGAAAGATTTATATCAAAAATAAGGGCTCTATGAGGTTCCATGAGTCCGAGATTTTACTAAAGAAGATAACGAAGGTTCCGCAAAGTGGTTTCTATACGGAAAGATAATTTAACTAAAGAAAAGTGAGAATAATATCCCCAAATAATACTTATAGAGGTGGCCAAAACCTTGCAAGTATGAGATAAGTATTGGAAGAGAGAGTAGGAATTATTCTTAACAAAGAGAGCAAGAGAGGAACCCCCGAAGGCTATGATCTTTTCAAAGAGAGTGATAAGCATATTTTGTTTGTCAAATGATCTTTTCAGACAGGGATTTCCAATCGGTCTGAGAAGATGGAGGCTCATTTTGTTTTGATGGACATGATTTCCTTAATTGCAAGATTCGATGAAAATCTCTCCATATGGTCGAGTGTAATCTTGCATTAGACAGTTTTATCAACAGACCAGTGGTCTATTAGAGTAGTTTATTGACGTAGCTTTCTGTTAAAGAGGTGGCTGAAATTAGAGTAAAGAAGGAATTGGCCTAGGTGACCTCTTTCTTGGACATGTAATAGAAGAGTGATTTGACATATGGTAGACCAGCACGGTTTACAAACTTTGCCTCTGTAGTCAGTAGAGGTCAGCTGACGCATTGGGACAGAATAGAGGCCTTAATCCGAAGCCAAGACCTGAGCTCGAGTTGTTTGGTTGAGGCCTTGGACAAACCCTTATCACCGCATCACCTGTTCCCGCAAATTCAATCATCCCAAAGGATTTAATATACACACTAATACGTGGCGACGTCTTTCTAATCAATGCATCTCTTGATTAGCTTGATTCGTGAAGCACATTAATGCCGCAATGTGGAAATCATACCGTCAGTTGCCTATAAATTGGTTTGTTATTTTTTTTTATTGATATATATGGTATGTTTGGTAACAATCAAAAATTGTCAAGTTAAAACTTTTC
The DNA here is from genome assembly GCA_035584095.1 of Annona squamosa. NCBI lineage: Eukaryota > Viridiplantae > Streptophyta > Magnoliopsida > Magnoliales > Annonaceae > Annona > Annona squamosa. The sequence continues at coordinate 78,032,893 of JAXCLR010000050.1, read as the reverse complement.
AATCTAAAACTTTTCACTCTCCACAACTATCCTATTTTTAAATTATTTCTTCACATTTTTCTATATAACTATCCTACTTTTCAATCATTTCTACACAACTACCAATACAAATAACCTATCTATTTTAACTTTATCCTATCTATTCCTCATCATTACCCCTATCATATCACATCATTTGACAACTTCTTATCTCTATAACTTTTCATCAAAAGTTTTATTCATTCCTAAACACACTGATAATTTGTAAACTTACTACAAAACTGTTCTATTTTTAAAATAAGAGTAATTAATTGTAAAATTATTATTCCTTATTATTTAGTTGAAAATCACTAAAATGCAAAAATTATTTTGCAACAATTTGAAAACGTATGATTTATTTTGTAAAATATGCTAATGCACATACTAAAAGATAAATTTACATTTTAAAAATATTTATTCAAAAAACTTTTAGGTGAGATATTTACCTAAATGTTTCTTATTTGCAAAACCTTCTTAGCCATGTTTGCAAATTGACAAGTATTAGGAAATGCGTGTAATATCCTTTCATCCCAAAATATGCTTAACTATATGCAAAGTTAAAGAGTTTTTAAATTGAGTGAGTATTTGGGAAGTAATAAAACTTCGGAGAGAAATTTTTTAATATAAAAGTTTCTCAAATAGAAGAAAATAATATAATATAATGGGGTAATGAATAAAAAATAAGGCAATTGTATAAAAAAGTAATAAAAATAATTTAAAATAGAATAGTTATATAAAAATATATTTAAATAATTGAAAATAGAGTAATTGCTAAGAATAAAAAGTTTTAATTAAATTAATTTGAAAAGTTTAATACATAAACAAACACACACCTTGAATTGTTCAATCTTCCAATGAATTACTAATGCGGAATGATTGGAGCAGTGCCAAATTGATCATGTGCGGTACAAAATAACTTCATTTACTGAAGCCTACATCTCGTGCATACACACTAACAGTTGCTATTGCTAGGTACAAATTTTAAACTCTCTAACTTTATTTATTTACATTTTAAACCCTAAACTTTGGTCATTTATATTTTGTACTCTAAAAACTTTGATTCTTTACATTTTAAACCCTGACCTAACGATATTTAAAATTCTCATTAAACCGTGTGAAATGTAATAAATACCCTCAAATATAAAAAAAGAAGAAGATACCGTCTAAAATTCCTAAAGCAATAGCAGTAAGGTCCCAGTAAAAATAAAAAAAACTCAAAAAACAAAGATTTTAGGAATTAATCTTCACCTACTTGATAGATTCTATTCGGATTTAAGGATTTTTTAGTTATTGGACTGAGGTTGTTGTATTATTCGAAGCTTTTTTTTTTTTTTTTTTAAAGAAATGTGGACTGCTCTTTGGAGAGCTCAAGCTTTTTAATGTTGTTCTCCTCTTCATCCCTGGCCCTCGACGAAGCGCTTTCCACCTTGCCCTTGTTCGTCGTCGCTTCCATGTCTCTTTTGTTGCCGTTGTGGTGGATTAAGAATTTCATCTGGAAAGAGGAGACGATAGTATTCGGGAATTGATGGTGGCCACAACCACATCTTCATGATCATTATCCGATGACAGGTGCTTGACATTGAACCGAAGGTATTCGTCATGTGAGAAGAAGGGGCTATGAATTTCTTGTTGCAATGCAGGAGAAAGAAGAGAACGGGGGGATAAATCAAGGTTGCTAGATTTGGAATTGCTAATTAAATTACCAAAATTTATGGGGAATTAACAAATCGGCTGCTACAACTTTTGATTTAACGGAGGTTGCCGCCAGTTGGGTTTTCATGGCTACTTAGTGGAATTGCGGCTAATTTAGGTTTTGTTGCTAGAATTAGTGATTGTTATGTTTGCAATGTGAGATGGCAATTCTAGATGGCTTGGCCAGTTGCGATTTTTTGATTCGTGCTGCTTGAGATGCTCAGAATTTTATGATGCGGAAGATGGGACCATGGTTTCTGAAAGTATTACTGGTAATCGAAAATTTTTGTTGCTGAATAGGACCTATCAATTAGGTTTTAATGGTTACCCCATATCCGATCATTGATTTTATTTGTGGGTTCATGAATGCCGAATACGGAGGTGGTGCGTAAATGTTGATCGAAAGATCTAATGGCTGCCAAGATGTATTGATGAGAATTTTCTAGTCGGGGCATTCTTGGATAAGGAATGGGGTTCTCGGTGGTTGATGATATGAATTTTCATGGAACACCAACTCCTGCTAGTCGGATCTGTGCTCTGTGGCAACCATGGATGTGCTTCGTTTGGGACGATGGAATACAAGAAATGGTGCTCCGGTTGTGTACGTGTATTTATACAACAGATGTGCAATTGATCTGAGCCATTAAAACGCCTCTCAAAGGTTATTTGTGTCATTTTGAAAATATTAGTGCACGAGTAGTCTTGCTTCATGTGTTTTAACGTTTGGGAATGTAAAAGTTGTGAAAAATATGATATTTGGTGGGTGTAAAAAATAGAATATTTTGGAAATTATATAATTGATATGAAATGATAGACATAACATTGGAATAAATATGTTTGTTAAAAAGTAGTTGATAGGGAAAATGATTAGAATATAAGGGTAAAAGTGGAAAAATATGATGCGTGATTGATGAATGATGTACCTTGAAATCCGTGGTCCACGAACTCCCTCCCACATTTCCCATGTCAGATTCCCAAACCTCCCCTTAAACACCATTATAGGCTTGAGTTTCAAAATGCAAAGAATCAAAGTTTACGAGGTTTAAAATGCAAATAGCCAAAATTAAGGGTTTAAAATGCAAATAAATAAAGGTAGAATGGTTAAAACGCGAAAAAACCCGGACAATGGCGAGCTGTTTCGCGCGCGATTTGCATGGAGACAGGGACTTCTGGTCGGCTCGGCTTGCCTCGGCTTCCGCGCGAAGCCGAGCCTTAACGATCGTCCTGCTCAAGGTGTCGGCAGTCATGAGTCCGGACGCAGGAGTGCATGATTCAGTTATCAGCTCTTGGAGCAGCGAAGGTACGCTCCGGAAATATAAAAAAAGCAACCCAGTCCGGCGGTTTTCTTTCTGCTGCCAAAGTCCATGCCCTAGGAACTCCTCTTCTCTGCAAATCTCGGATCGGCGCCTTCCGTAGGTAAGGACTGTGTGGATATTCTATTGTCATTTCTCGGTCCGCGGAATGCGTACTGCTTTCTCATTCGCATTCTGTGGATGATTTTCGGTTGAGAGCAATTGCTCGTTGTTGTCGAGACTTTTGTCTAGAATGCGATGATTTTTCTGGTTACTTCTGAATTGTGTTGCAAATGGTGAAGATTCGATCCGGACAGCTTCATTCATTTGTTCCATCTCGGTCTACGTTGCGAATTCCGCCGATAAATCTATCGGGATTGGTTGGATTTAGTTCTGCTTCTCGGTCTTCCGAATAGAAAATAATAATTTCTAGGATTTTTTTTTTTTTCCGACTCTTGCAGCTAGCCGCCGGTGGGGATCTAATCGAATGGTCTCCAATTCAAACATTATTTCGATTATCTAGTACTTGATTCGACAAGGTTCAGTTTATTTCTATTTTGGTTTACACCAGAAGTGCTATTTTTGATGGTGTTTAGGCGTTGACTACCTGATCTGTTGTTGCATGTCATATGAGTAGTGTGGGTTGTGATTTCGGTTGTCCCGGATAGATGTCTCTTAACTTAGGAATCTTGTGATGAATACGGTGACAGGGAGGGAAAGACTGTCCGGATTATTTATTCTCGAGGGAGGTCGATCATCTGCAAAGCTGGCAACCACACTTGCGTGGAGATTTTCAAGCAGCAATGGCGGCAGCCACAGAGCTATTGATCTGGTACGATACCTTTAGATTTGTTTTTGCTTTTGGCAAGTTAAAGTTCTCTGCAATTGTAAATGAATGCTTGCTTGTAGATTACTTTATTATTGGGTTTTTAATTGATTGGATCAAGGGAGTGGGAACTTAGTTTATTCCACCAGTACAGTTTATCAAATGTCTTTGGTGTGAATGTGGTTCTTGAGGCCTCTCTTTTACACCTCATTTATAGTCTCTAAGTTTTGAACTTTGTAATGTATTGCTTCTGTATTCGTGATGTAAAAGGATAATGGAAAGCTATTCCATATCATAATTCCTTCAGGTGCTGTAACACCCCCAAACGAATGCTTGGCTATATCCAGTTTATGCTGTCAAATAATCTGCTATCCCTTTATGTTTATTTAAATTACATATATTGTCAGTACTAGGTATTACAATTATTCTTCTCTCTTATTCAATTACAATTTACAACATAAAATGACACAGTTTATGTCAAATTGTCAAGGCACGCTTTATTTACCAATTGTTTATTTATTTATTTTTTTTTGTGAAAATGAAAACATGGAATTTTATGAATGCATAAGAAAAAAAAGGGAAAAGAAAAAAACAACTTGGCAGTTTTAATCTTCATTGGTTATGGATGGCTTCCTTTCCTCAGATTCCAGAGCTTTATTCTATTTTGCATAAGGTAGTTCCTTTCAGTACTGGATTGGTTTCTTGGTTTCTCAAGTGTAAAACTGTTGTCAAAGATACAAAGGAAGCATAATTGTCTGGGAAGATGGACAATCTGAGGTTCTGCTGGGTCTCTATATTTCTACCCTAGGGTTCCACCGTGTGCCTTGGAGATCGATAACCACTGACCAGCACCTTATCAATGATTATAGACTTGCTTGACAAGTATGCATTCATAATTAGATTTCCGTCATGATTCTTCCTGTGTTGGTCATTTATCATGCTCTGTTTAACATGTTTCTCACAATGAATCTAATCTTTGGCAAAGTATAGGTAATCTTAACAATTATGCCTCTGCTTTGTGGCAAACATACGATGTGAAGTGTAAACTGAATCTTGTTGCCATTGTCTATGATATTTCTATCTGTTTATGCGAATCACAGGAAAGAAATATGGAGGCCAAGGCCCATGACGTGGACCCTCCAACTCCACGTTCAGCGTTGAAGATGGGTTTGAGGTGCGTTCACATTCTTTAATTGCCCTTGATCAGAGTATTAAGTTGAGGTGTCCAGAATTTCGTTCATTTGTTTTGGTATTTGATAAAACTTTCGAATGAAAAGTTTTGGCTGGAAAAGTTTTTGAATTGGGAAAAGTGATGCAATATGATAGAGGTAATAATGAGGAGTAAATAGAATAAAGTTAAAATAGATAGGGTAGTTGTATGAAAAGTTGTGGAGTAGTCGTATAGAAAGATGTAAAAAATAACTAGAAAATAGAGTAGCCGTGGAGGGAGTAAAGCTTTAGAGTTTACCAAACACACCCTTAATCATGCAGCATTAATGCTAGTTATGAAGTAACCTTAAGGTCCATTGGGGAAATGGAAAGAAAGCGTCCAAGATGACCCAAAGATAAAAGGAAATCTTGAAAAAGTAGAGGGAAAGAGAGGGTATAATGTAACAGGATAGGGGGTAACGATTTGAGATAAAATGAAGAAAGATAAAATAAATAAGCTTTTTTGGTATGAAAGAATGGAGGATAATGATTGCAAATATAGACAATAATTCAATTGTTAGTAGTTAATGTATCACATTACATTGAAAGGAGTTCAAAAGAGGTTGTAACAGTGTGCAAAGTATTTCCTCCTTTCCTTCCAACCAACATACCGTTTAGTGTTGATTAATTATTGCAGCATCTTCAGATGATTTGATTCAAGCTTTATCTGCAGGGACCATGGTAGTATGGAGGATCCAGATGGGACGTTGGCAAGTGTTGCTCAGTGCATCGAGCAATTGCGCCATAGTTCTTCAACTGTGCAAGAGAAAGAGAACTCTTTGAAGCAGTTGTTGGACCTCATTGAGACTCGTGAGAATGCCTTCAGTGCAGTTGGGTCACACTCACAGGCAGTTCCAATACTTGTCTCTCTACTTAGGTCAGGATCACTTCCTATAAAGATGCTAGCTGCTACTGTTTTGGGATCACTTTGCAAGGAGGATGAACTAAGAGTAAAGGTGTTGCTTGGGGGTTGCATTCCACCCTTGCTAGGCCTCCTTAAATGCAACTCACCAGAAGGTCAACTTGCAGCGGCTAAAGCTATCTATGCTGTTTCTCAGGGTGGGGCTCGAGATCATGTTGGGTCCAAGATTTTTTCAACAGAAGGAGTTGTTCCTGTACTATGGGAGCAGCTGCAAAAGGGGCTCAATAGTGAAAATGTAATTGATAATCTGCTGACTGGTGCATTGCGAAACTTATCCGGTAGCACTGAGGGATTTTGTTCCTCAACAATGGCAGTTATGGGAGTTGACATACTCGTGAAGCTGCTCACTTCTAAGCAGTCAAGTACTAAAGCAAATGTGTGCTTCCTTCTTTCTTTCCTGATGATGGAAGATTCATCTGTTTGCTCAATGGTCCTAGCTGGAGATGCTACAAAGCAACTCCTCAAACTACTGGCACCTGGAAATGAAATCTCTGTTAGAGCTGAGGCTGCTGGAGCTCTTAAATCTCTTTCTGCACAGTGCAAAGAGGCCAGGCAAGAGATAGCTAGTTCAAATGGGATCCCAGTTTTGATAAATGCTACTATAGCTCCATCAAAGGAGTTCATGAAAGGAGAGCACGCCCAAGCACTACAGGAAAATGCAATGTGTGCTTTGGCAAATATCTCAGGTGGCTTATCTTTTGTGATATCAAGCCTTGGTGAAAGCCTTGAATCCTGCACTTCATCCGCACAAATTGCTGACACATTAGGGGCTTTAGCTTCAGCCCTTATGATCTATGATAGCAAAGAAGAATCCATCAGAGCATCTGATCCCCTAATTGTTGAGCAGATATTGCTTATGCAATTTAAACCACAGGTGTCATTTCTGGTACAAGAACGCACAATAGAAGCCCTGGCCAGCCTCTATGGAAATCCTACACTTTCAAGCAGACTAACTAATTCTGTTTCAAAACGCTTGCTTGTTGGATTGATCACAATGGCTGCAAGTGAGGTGCAGGAAGAGCTGCTAAGGTCTCTGCTTACACTTTGCAAAACTGAAGGTAGTTTATGGCATGCACTGCAAGGCCGTGAGGGTGTTCAGTTGTTAATTTCTCTCCTTGGACTTTCATCAGAGCAGCAGCAGGAGTGTGCAGTTGCACTGCTTTGCATTTTATCAAATGAAAATGATGAAAGTAAATGGGCCATTACTGCTGCAGGGGGCATACCGCCACTTGTTCAAATTCTAGAGACAGGATCTGTGAAAGCAAAGGAAGATTCTGCGACAATCCTTGGGAACCTCTGCAACCACAGTGAAGACATAAGGGCCTGTGTTGAAAGTGCTGATGCTGTTCCAGCATTATTGTGGCTTCTGAAAAATGGAAGTGAGAATGGGAAACAGATTGCAGCGAAGACATTGAATCATCTTATCCATAAATCTGATGCGGGGACCATTAGCCAACTGACTGCTTTGCTAACCAGTGACCTTCCTGAATCTAAAGTTTTTGTTTTGGATGCACTCCGAAGTCTACTTTCTGTCGCACCTCTTTGTGATATATTGCATGAAGGAAGTGCTGCCAATGATGCCATTGAGACTATCATAAAAATTCTGAGTTCCACAAGGGAAGAAACTCAAGCAAAATCAGCTTCGGTCCTTGCAGAACTGTTTGTGATACGGAAGGATTTGCGTGAGAGTAATATTGCTGTCAAGGCCCTTATTTCATCCATGAAGCTGCTTAATGTGGATTCTAAAAGGATCTTAGTGGAATCGTCTTGCTGCCTTGCTGCGATTTTCCTTTCAATTAAACAAAACCAGGATGTAGCTGCTGTTGCTAAAGATGCATTTGCTTCATTGGTTATGCTTTCTAATTCAACAGTTCTAGAAGTCGCAGAACAGGCAATAAGGGCCTTGGCGAACCTTCTGCTGGATGGTGAAGTGTTGGCTCAAGCATCTCCTGAAGAAATTATTTCACCAGCCACAAGGGTTTTGCGAGAAGGCACAATTGATGGGAGGACCCATGCAGCAGCAGCAATTGCGCATCTTCTTCGTTCTCGCTCAGTTGATAATGCAGTATCTGATAGTGTAAATCATGCTGGCACAGTGCTTGAACTTGTTTCTCTACTAGAATCAGCTAGCACTGAACCTGCTGCCACATCGGAAGCCCTTGATGCTCTTGCACTGTTGTCATGGTCAAAAGGAACTAGTGGGCATGTCAAGCCTTCATGGGTTGTCCTGGCTGAATATCCCCACACTATACTCCCTCTGGTTTCATGTTTGGCTTCTGGTGCACCCTCACTGCAGGACAAGGCTATAGAGATTCTGTCTCGGCTCTGTCGAGACCAGTTTATTGTTCTAGGAGATACAATAGCAAGCATCCCTGGTTGTGTTTCATCTATCGCAAAACGAGTGATTGGGACTAGCCACATGAAAGTCAAGGTGGGGGGGAGTGCACTTCTTATTTGTGCTGCAAAAGAGCATCACAATAAAGTGGTAGAAGATCTTAATGGATCAAATTTGTGTACCTATCTCATTCGGGCTCTTGTTGAAATGCTCATTGTGGCTAATTCACAATCATCTGTTGATGACTGGGACAGGGATACGAGGGAGATAATCATTTACAGGCATGGAACGGAAGAAAAAAGCAACAAAGAACCTGAAGGAAGCACAGGACTCATTTTGGGAGATACTGCATCTATATGGCTCCTTTCTAAACTTGCTTGCTATGATAACAAAAACAGAGCCATTGTCATGGATGCTGGAGCTATTGAAGCTCTCACTGACAGGATTTCTTTAAATATAGCACAAGCTATCCAGGTATTGACATGAACCTTAGTGGATATTATCAGTTTGCTAGTGCAGTAGACATCTGTAGATTTGCTCTATGAAACATGTTTTCTTGTCTCCCTTTGGGATGACTGCCAGTGTTCATTAACAGTTTCTACTGTCCCCTCTTAGCATGCTTGATGTTTTATTCCTATTATTTGGTGTCAGCATCATGCATCCTCTTTCTCTGTTTTCTTTATAGGTTTGTTTGGTAAGATTTTTTTTTTTTTTTTTTTTTTTTTTTTTTTTTTTTTTTTTCAAAAAAACTGACTTTACTTCCTACACACCTTTCAAAATCATTTTTTCACATCTTTTCATATAACTACCGTGTTTACTTTATTTTTATTTGTTTTATTCCCGACTATTATTCTTATCATATCATATCATTCTCTCACTTTTTCAAAATCTTTCCCACTTTTTTTATTTTTTATTTTTTATTTTATTTTAAAAGACCTCTTACCACATACTCCCCGAATGAAGTTAAAATACTGTTGTTTGAAAAAAAAAAACAATTTGGAAGTGCAATTTACCTGGATGGTAAGCTGCTTCAGATTATTTGGTGTCAACTTTGTGCATCTTCTTGCACTGTTTCCTTCTATTGAATGGATGAAGTATTATTGTTTGAAGCAGCAATTTGGAAGTGCAATTTACCTGGATGCTAAGCTGGAATAATCAAAGCTCTTGTTGTTTGTCTGACCTTAGCATTGTGATTCACTTTGTATGCCTTCCAGAGTAGAGATGACTACATGATTTTTGCTCCTTTCAGTTGATAGATGGCATCCTGCTAAATGCTACATTAAGTTCATCCATTTCCAAACCTTATCTCATTTTTTTGTGGATGCAATTTTTGCAGAGCGATTCTAAAGAGGATGGTGTAGCATGGGTTTGTGCTTTGCTCCTTGCAGTTCTGTTTCAAGACAGAGAGATCATACGGGCAAGTGCTGCAATGCAATCAATCACTGTACTTTCAAACTTTCTGAAATCAGAGCAGCCAGCAGACAGATATTTTGCAGCACAGGCCCTGGCCAGTCTTGTTTGTAATGGTAGCAGGGGAACATTGCTGGCTGTTGCCAATTCAGGAGCTGCTGGTGGACTTATACCCTTGCTTGGATGTGCTGATTCTGATATATGTGATCTCTTGGAACTTTCTGATGAGTTTGCTTTGGTGCGGTACCCTGAGCAAGTTGCTTTAGAGAGATTGTTCAGAGTTGACGACATCAGAGTTGGTGCAACCTCCCGGAAAGCAATTCCCGCACTTGTTGATTTGCTGAAGCCAATTCCGGATAGACCTGGTGCACCTTTTCTAGCCCTCAGATTTTTGACACAGCTTGCAAATGATGGCCCTTCAAACAAACTTGTAATGGTAGAAGCAGGAGTTTTAGAGGCATTAACCAAGTATCTTTCACTTGGTCCACAGGATGCAACAGAAGAAGCAACTACAGATTTACTTGGTATTCTGTTTAACAGTGCTGAAATACGGCGCCATGATTCTGCATATAGTGCTGTAAATCAGCTAATCGCAGTTTTGCGCCTAGGTGGAAGGAATTCTAGGTATAGTGCAGCTAAAGCATTAGAGAGTTTGTTTTCAGCAGATCACATCAGGAATGGAGAAACAGCTCGGCAGGCTGTGCAACCACTTGTAGAAATTCTTAACACTGGATTGGAGAGGGAGCAACATGCTGCTATTGCAGCTTTGGTCAGGTTACTGCGTGAAAGTCCATCAAGGGCCCTGGCTGTTGCAGATGTTGAAATGAATGCAATTGACGTACTTTGTCGCATTCTTTCCTCAAACTGTTCGATGGATTTGAAGGGAGATGCTGCAGAATTATGCTGTGTCCTCTTTGCAAACACAAGAGTTAGGTCTACAATGGCTGCTGCTCGTTGTGTGGAGCCTCTTGTGTCTCTGCTAGTCAGTGAGTTCAGCCCTGCTCAGCACTCTGTGGTTCGTGCCCTGGATAAACTACTGGATGATGAGCAACTAGCTGATCTAGTTGCTGCCCATGGTGCTGTTATTCCTCTTGCTGGTCTTTTGTTTGGTAGAAACTACACGCTTCATGAAGCAGTTTCAAGAGCATTGGTGAAGTTAGGAAAAGACAGGCCAACTTGCAAGATGGACATGGTAAAAGCTGGTGTCATCGAGAGTATACTGGATATTCTTCATGATGCACCTGATTATCTTTGTGCTGTATTTGCAGAATTGCTCCGGATATTAACCAACAATACCAATATTGCTAAGAGTTCATCCACAGCCAAAGTGGTTGAGCCTCTTTTCATGTTACTAACACGATCTGAGTTTGGTCCGGCCGGGCAGCATAGTGCCTTGCAGGTTCTTGTTAACATTTTGGAACATCCCCAGTGCCGTGCTGAGCATAGCCTAACACCTGACAGGACTATTGAGCCTCTTATTGGTTTACTGGATTCACCAACTCCACCAGTCCAACAATTGGCTGCTGAACTTCTTTCCCATCTCCTTTCTGAGGAACACCTTCAGAAGGATGAAATTGCACAGCATGTAGTTGGCCCCCTGATTCAAGTTCTAGGTTCTGGTGTACAAATTCTACAGCAGAGAGCCATAAAAGCCCTGGTTAGCATTGCGTTAACTTGGCCTAGTGTAATCGCAAAAGAGGGAGGTGTCAGTGAGCTGTCAAGAGTGATATTGCAAACTGACCCTCCTCTCCCTCATGCATTGTGGGAATCGGCAGCTTCTGTTCTCTCTTGTGTTTTGCAGTTCAGTTCTGAATTTTATTTAGAGGTACCTGTTGCAGTGCTGGTACGATTGCTTCGTTCTGGGACAGAAAGTACTGTTATTGGCGCATTGAATGCACTCCTTGTGTTGGAGAGTGATGATGCAGCCAGTGCTGAGGCAATGGCTGAAAGTGGCGCCATAGAGGCACTTCTGGAACTACTCAGGTGTCATCAATGCGAGGACACTGCCGCAAGATTACTCGAAGTATTGCTGAACAATGTAAAGATCAGGGAAAGCAAAGCTGCCAAGTCTGCTATTTCTCCATTATCTCAATACCTTCTTGATCCACAAACGCAAGCTCAACAGGCACGATTGCTAGCAGCACTGGCTTTAGGTGATCTTTTCCAGAATGAAGGACTTGCTCGAAGTGCAGATGCTGTCTCAGCATGCAGGGCTCTTGTAAATCTGCTCGAGGATCAACCAACAGAAGAAATGAAAGTGGTGGCTATTTGTGCCTTGCAAAATCTTGTTATGTGCAGCCGGTCAAATAAAAGAGCAGTTGCTGAGGCAGGTGGAGTTCAAGTCATACTGGACCTCATTGGTTCTAGTGATCCTGATACATCAGTTCAAGCAGCCATGTTTATTAAACTTCTCTTCTCTAACCATACTGTTCAGGAATATGCTTCCAGTGAAACAGTGAGAGTTTTAACAGGTATGACATTGCTTTACTGCTATTCTTTCTGCCACTTGCCACTGCTGCTGTCGCCGCCGCCACCAGCCATCTTTGCTTCTTTTGTTGATTTAGCTGTGCATTTTGAGTTCAGTAATCATATTTCAATCATTATACTGCAGCTTGCAATTTATTAATTATTATTATTATTGTTATTATGATTATTTGCATTCTTATGCATGTTACCCCTATTGCTGCGAAAGCCCATCTGGGTTGATACTAGTAGGGCTTAAGTATATTTAACACAATATTGACTTTTCTCGGAGGTCATTGCTGACAAACGTGCTTTTTGCTGTTCTTTTGAGCTGTAAGATTTTGTGATTTGCTTGTCATTTACTGCTTTTGACGATGACAATGACCCAATAATTGGGGTGGTTCGTATTGCCTTACTCATCGAAGTCATCAATTTTAAATGTGCCGCGGATATTATTTCCCCACAAATATCAAATACAAATACTAGCTTGGTACAAGTATCAAATAAATGAAGAAAAAATTGAGACAATATTGGCAAAGAAGGAGATGGATCATACTTGGTTATCAAATAGGAATAAAAACTGGCAAAGATGAAGTTATTTGGCAAATATTGGGTAGTGGTTCCCTGTAGATAACCCCATTTAAGTGGGGTGATAGTTTTCGATAATGACGATAATGTACCAACGTTTCTATGTTGGATTTGGGTTAGTAATTTTAAGGAAGTTCCCAATGCATGAATGATAAGGAATAGATTTTCCCATGTTTTTTCATGCTTTGGGAGACATCTATAATCATCATCCTAAGCTGCTTCCCACCTATGTGGGGTTAGTTGCACGGATCTTGTTGTGTCATTTTTGATGATTATAAACTATGTTTTCAATAATTTTTAATGTTTGCACGTCTTGTTCAATTACTGCTATATACACCATGACATCTAATCTTATATATTAAGCCCATTCACTTTGGAGACAATAAGCTCCACCTACCTAGAAGGAGACAACAAGCTCCCATCTATATATTAAGGGAGGTCAACCACTCCCATCTTATTAAAGGGAGATCAAATGCTTCCATCTAAAATTCGGTTGAAATTCACGTGGGATTTGAACCACGCACAGCTAGCGAAGACGACCTTATCACTTTCTACTGTGACTAACCGAGCAAAGCTCGGTTAGCAACTCAACTCTCCTAACTGGTGTTATTTTAAGCCTCCATTTAAGATGCCCTAACCACCTTAGTCTATTTTCTCTCATTTTACTACCTATTGGCTTCACCTTTAAAATATCTCAAATTACTTCATTATGGGAGGCATCAGTGTGACAGATAAAACCTTTTGTGGCATCTTTAGGATCCCATGGCTTCCTGAATTTCTGTTCCAGTTTCCTTTTCAAGTAAAACATATATATATATATATATATATATTTTTTTTCTTTAGTAAACAAACTTGTATCTAAAAATGGTTGGGGAAACGTTTTTTTCTTTTTTCATGGATTCCATTGATAATGAGCTCTATCAACTTGTCCTGTTTTGCAGCCGCCATTGAGAAGGATTTATGGTCCAACGAGAGCTTGAATGAAGAGTACCTAAAAGCTCTTAATGTTTTATTTAACAATTTTCCTCGTTTGAGGGCCACAGAACCAGCTACACTTTGCATTCCACACCTGGTTACTGCCCTAAGATCTGGCTCAGAGACAACTCAAGAACCCGCCTTGGACTCACTGTATCTTCTCAGGCAAGCTTGGTCAGCATGCCCACCTGAAGTCTTTAAGGCCCAATCAGTTGCTGCTGCAGAGGCAATTCCAGTGCTGCAATATTTGATTCAATCTGGACCACCTCGGTTTCAGGAGAAGGCAGAACAACTTCTTCAATGTTTGCCTGGAACATTAATGGTGATTATAAAACGGGGGAATCATTTGAAGCAGTCTGTGGGAAACCCGAGTGCCTACTGCAAGCTTACACTTGGCAACACTTCCACTAGGCAAACCAAGGTATTGCATGATAAACTTACCTTTGTTGACTGTTTTGTTTATACACTATTGATGCCATGTAATTTGTCAAAACCAGTGGGCACACCAGCTGCTACTCTCTTTGAGCGTTGATGTTGAGGGGTTATGTGGATGTGAAAAATGAGGAAAAATCTGTATCAATTTTGTCTGCAATATCCCCTTACTAGGGTTTGGCACCAGCATTGCTGTTTTCAATTCCCTCTATGCTCTTTGGGAGTGTTTACAAGACCAAATGCTTTGAATTGGGAGGGTTTTGTCCCACTTGATGTAGAATCCCTTACTGTTTTTCATCAAGAACAGTGTGTTTGGAGATTTCTCATGCAGGCATTTTGTGAGAATGTTGTTAACAATGCATCTGGTTTGCCTCTCCTCAGTTATTGTCTTTCTTTACAGCAGTACCATTGAAAGACTATTTCATGATGGTGTTGATGATGGTCGACAGACTGTCTATGCTTTTATAAAAGTCATGAAAGATGTGGATATTCATGGTGTCCCTTGATGAAGCTTGGAGAAACACATTCACTTGAGCCCGAGGCACCAAACATTTTTTTTTTTTTTTTTTTAATCTGTTTTCCTTGATCTAGTCATTTCAACAGCTGAGTTTGGTTTTGGCACTAAGCTGGAGGTCTAATGGGTATTCCATGGGCCCGGGTTGGTAACAACACTAAATAACTAGCCTGGCGTTTGGCTGAGACCTGAGACACCAAATGGACAATCCATGTTTGCTCATGTTTCTTGTCAGTTTAGCTGTTCCACTAATGGTAGCGGCATACTACGGGTCCAAGTTTGTGAAAGAACTTTCCTTTAAAAATATAACATAAGAAATTCTATTTTCACTGTCATTGGTTTGCGGAAAATTCTGTAAAGTTGTCAGGGTTGATTGTTAGAATAATGCCCTCTTCATGAGGGGTGGATCATGGGGTGCCTGACTGAATTGTGATTCGTTGAGTTTGTATTTTCCTTTTTTTTTTTTTTTTTTTTTTTCTTTTGTTGTAAATATTAGATACTATTCATTGAAATTAAATGAACTGCAACATACTTAAAAGAGTCTGTTGTCTGTTATTCTTTTGTTCTTCAGGTAGTGTCGACAGGTCCTTCTCCTGAGTGGGACGAGGGTTTTGCTTGGGCATTTGATAGTCCTCCGAAAGGCCAAAAGATTCACATCTCTTGCAAGAACAAGAGTAAACTTGGAAAAGTAAGTATCATCAAAAACCTAATTTCTCTCCAATTCTTACCTTTACTGAATTGTACCTGATTCCATATTTCATGGCTCTTAGAGTTCATTCGGGAAAGTGACAATCCAGATTGACCGGGTTGTCATGCTTGGAGTAGTCTCTGGTGAGTACACACTGCTGCCGGAGAGCAAAAGCGGCCCATCTAGGAATCTGGAAATTGAGTTCCACTGGTCAAACAAATGAAAACCTCCAATAGGCAAGCACTCTATTTATTGTTGTTGTAAACACGAAATTTGGAAAATTTTCATTCCCATTTTATTTGATTCATGTGTCAATGTACAGAAATCAGGAGATCGATTTCTATAAATTTGTTTTTTAGTCATTTGGTAAGATGTAAAAAAATAAAAAAAAAACTTTCCATCATTTTTTCATGTCTTTTCATACAACTAACATATTTGTTTTTATCTTTATTGTTTTAAATTCAAATCATTACCCCTATTATATGACATCATTTTCACTATTTCAAAATATTTTTGTCAAGTTGTTTTTACATCTTACCAAATGGACTCCTTTATTTAATAAAATTGTTGTGAAGAAAATATAGCTTTTTTTTTTTAGTCAATTTGACAGGAATCTCGATGGTTGGGTTTGTTGCTTATAGTTCTTTTTTCCCCCTCTTCATTATTTGAATTTTTTTTACTGATTTTCTTGTAAGGAATTTATAGGAGTTTGAAGAACCTTGATAGGGAAGTTGAAGAATATGCTTCAGACGATGAAATACTTGTGCTTTTAACTTGAATTAAACATAGTAAAGATCACATTGCAGATTAGGCTGATCTATTGCCCCCTTCCAATTCTACAGGGCTAAAAATCATGTTGATAAGGATATTGAGCAGTTGTCTTTACCTTATATTACTCGGCTTAGTTGTTCGAGGCACTTTGTGTGACTCCAACAGTGAACTGGTCATGAGTGTTTGGATAGACGACAAATGAGATGAAATGCAATGGAATAAGAAAGTCAATGAACGTGTATTCCATTGTCTATCCAATTTTTTTTTTCATTTTTAACTCTATATTTCAATTATTTTATTACATCTTTTCATATGATTACCTTATTAATCTTATTTTACATCTTATCATATCACATCATTTTTTATTTTTCAAAATAAATTTCATTCTATTCCCACCATTTACCTGATGTCAGACACTTTGCGCTGCTAACTGTGGATTTGGGTATAGGTAATATGAATTTGCTAAATTGGTACTTCTTTTTATTCTCAAATCTGGTATTTAAGGCAGACTGCTAAAAGTTTCTCAAATGTGCCTTGCCGGTCCTCCTGTCGACAGACTAGTGACAAGTCCTCCACGGCAACAATGGTGGCAAAAACAAGAAGACGACGGCAGCAAAAAGAGGAAGATTCTCCTCTCTCTCCCCTCCCTTGGATTTCCCCTTCTCTAGCATCCATTTTCTTACAAAAACGAATTCCTTACCCCTGTCGCACCTCCTTGATACCTAGCCGGATCTGTGCCATTAATAAAGCTCCAACCGAATATTGATTACGATATCTTAAGGGGGTGAACGGGATATGAATTACACGAAGAAATAGAACGAGAATCTAATGAAGTGTACTAAGAATAAGAAAAGTGGTATTAAAAATGTAAAAAGTTATATAAAAAATGAGTAGAGAAATTTTAGGAATGATAAATCTCATCACATTCACATTATATGCAATCTTCATTAACGGCAAAATAGGTATGGAGACAACCCATGCGGTTTTTTTGTGCCATTGAGTTTTCAAAGCGGGAAAATTGCGCCATAGACGCTCTAATTTTGCGTATTGTCATTTTGGACCCCGATGTTTGTGTATTAGTATTTTAGATCCCAAAAAGTTTTGATTTTGCATTTTACCCCCGCGCCCTCATGGCGTCAAAAAATCAGCATCTAACAGTCCGAAATGACGACAATACCCATTGACTATCTGTTTCCATCCATAAAGTCAATGAAGGAGGCTTAGATAACCGTTTATCGCATGCTGGTAAGGTCAACATTTTTGAAGGCTGAGGATCTTGATTTTTCAATCACTGTCTGTAAAGAGAGTGGCGACGGACAAAAATAATATACATCCCAACCATTTTTACTTTTAGCAATGTTTGGTGAAGGTGGAGCCTCCTCAGTGAGGGAGAAGGGAGAGAGAGCCAAGTGCAACCACAGAAGTTGTTGCTAGAATCCATGATCAGCCCCAAAAGAGAAAGAAGAAAAGCAACCATAAATCATCTCAAACTCTTACTTGCCGCACTGCCGATTCCTTCCCTACTCAATCTTGCAAGCCACTTTGCCTCTTGCAAAGCCGACCACGGCAACGCCCCAACTCTCCACCTGCAATCCCTTTCATCTTCCTGGTCTCCTTCGACTCCGTTGCCCATCCCAAAACCAAATTCCCCACTCCTCAATCACAGCATGCCTCCGCTCAGCCCTTCTCCCCATTCCCCATCCATTCCCACTGTGGAAGCCATAGTACCCACCAATCTCCCCCTCCCAAATCAGCTCGACGGCCCAAGATCCCACAAAACACAACTAATCTCAATTTTGCCTCTGTCTCTCTTTCAATGCTTGTCCTTTTTTTGGCATCCTCTTTCTACCTGTATCAACGCTGGAAGAAGCTTGCTTCTCGGCAAGGTAACTTCCTTGAGAGCGATTCCCAACGGGAGAAGCTGGTTGCTGTAGCCATGGACGCTTCTTTTCGCTCTGTCAATCTGGATGCTGTGGAGTCCAAAGCCAGCGCGGCTTCCAACGCATTTTTTGGCATCCTCTTTCTACTTGTATTGACACTGGAAGAAGCTTGCTTCTCGGCAAGGTAACTTCCTTGAGAGCGATTCCCAACGGGAGAAGCTGGTTGCTGTGGCCGTGGATGCTTCTTCCCACTCTGTCAATCTGGATGCTGTGGAGTCCAGAGCCAGCGCAACTTCCAACACATTTTTTGGCATCCTCTTTCTACCTGTATCGACGCTGGAAGAAGCTTGCTTCTCGGCAAGGTAATTTCCTTGAGAGCGATTCCCAACAGGAGAAGCTGGTTGCTGTGGCCGTGGATGCTTCTTCCCACTCTGTCAATTTGGATGCTGTGGAGTCCAGAGCTAGCGCGGCTTCCAACACATTTTTTGGCATCCTCTTTCTACCTGTATCGATGCTGGAAGAAGCTTGCTTCTTGGCAAGGTAACTTCCTTGAGAGCGATTCCCAATGGGAGAAGCTGGTTGTTGTGGCCGTGGACGCTTCTTCCTGCTCTGTTAATGTGGATGCTGTGGAGTCCAGAGCCAGCGCGGCTTCCAACACATTTATTGGATACGACATGAACTCAATCCATAGGTTGCAATCACTCCAGCCAAGCCCAGAGCTGTCGCCCATGCCGCCCCTGGCTGTGCATTCTCAGCACCCTGATCCTTCTTTATCGTCCTTGGATGTGGAGATGGAGACTAAAACTTCTTTCTACTCTGCTGAGGATGCCCATGCGCAACATGCCCCAGTTCAGAGTTCCGACTCTCCCCCTTGTTTCCGTGGTGCTTTTGTGAAAACTCAAGTTTTAGATTCCCCTAACAGTGATCAAGAAGCTTTTACTGTTACACCACCCCCTGAGGTAGAAGTAGAACATTGCCCTCCAAACGGGCAGGAGGAAGATCATATGCCGCATTCGCCACCTTCCGACTTAGTGTTGACCCCTTCAGTGACTAATCCATCCTACAGAGCCGAAAGCTCGGGTCCGTCGCTGCTCTCTTCACAGGCAGTGAATGGGGAATCTAGAGATCCTCAGCCTTCAGAAACATTGGCCTTATCAGCACGCGATAGATGGTTATCTAGGCCTTCTTCGCTGATTGTATGGATGGAAACAGAAAGTCAATGGGTATTTTCATCATTTCGGATTGTCAGACGCTGATTTTTTGACGCCGTGAGGGCGTAGGGGTAAAATGCAAACGTTGAAACTTTCAGTGGTCTAAAATACCAATACACATAGTTAGAGGGTCTAGGGCGCAATTTTTCCTTTTCAAGTTGATGAGTACTTTCAAAAAGATAATTTCCGGATCGGAAGGTAAAGGTGGGCTGTTTTTTTGCGTGGAGTTTCATGCGTATGGTAATAACCGTTCTATCTAGAGGCTACAGAAGGAGAATCGGATGTGGAAAATAGGTGAGATTCTTTTTCGATTCATGGACAGGTGGGAGACTGTAGATAGCGGACCCTCTTCCTCTGTGATGCTTTGGTGGAGCGTTTTATTAATTCTGAAAAATAAATATGGAAGGAAGATCTAATTCGCATGGCTGCAGGGAAGAGGATGACTATCTTTTTTGGGGGGCCTGAACCAAATAGGAATTATAGTGTGAAATCAACTTATATCATTACTTTCAAGGAGGTTGGAAAAGAAAAATAGAGGCAAACTGAGGATAGGGAGGAGAGAATTAAACTAACTGTACGAATGTTATATGGAAACTCAAGACTCCCTAGATAAATCCTCATCTTGGAATGAAAGATGTTTATGAATGCATCACCAACCAAAGCGAATTTGATGACCAGGGGGCATCCCAGTGAGTGGCCGTTGCTCTTTATGCAATGTAGAGAGTGATATGGAGAACGTTACACATCTAATCTGGAATCGCTATAGAATGCGTTTTCTTTTCCAAGTTCCTTTTCTCCCCCCTGCTCATCAACTGATTAGTGATGATTTTAAGGAGGGGTGTACTGTCTTGCAAAGCAAACTAAACAAATACCCACTTATGTTTTTCCTACGCATGTGCTGGAGGATATGGTTTTATAGGAAGAAGTGGATGGGTGACGGGGTTTCCCTCGACTTCAAGGATACAACATTGTGGTGTTTCTCTTACCTTTGTCATATTCTCTCTTCAAATCTCATTCCCAAGGGGCGATTATACCTAGTGGAGAGCTATGGTTCTTGAAGCTTAATGTCAATGCTGATATAGGGCTACTGTCAATTTTGTGAGTGCTGGAGCAGTCTTGAGAGATTGGAATTGAAAGTTTGTAGCATCCAAGTGCTGAACCAATCAGGGTATATGCAGCACCTTAGGGATGAAAGTTAAGAGGACTTTCAATGGGTTTCACATGGGCAACAGATCTCGAGGTGTGATATTTGGAGGACGAAAATGACTCCGTAGTTCTTATCAACCTCCTTCTTGGGATTGAGCAAACTCTGATCAGTTTATGGTATGTTCTTGAGGAAATTAAGGCTTTATGTTCCGTTTTTGCAAGCTTATTTTGCCCGTGTCCTTTATCAAGGAAATCAAGTTGCTCATGGAATTACAAAGCTAGCTTTTCATATGGCTAGTGTAAAAAGCTATTGGTGGGAAGTACCCCCAAACCTTAGTTATTCCTTCCCTTAACAGGTTATTAAATCTTGATGATATTGCACAGGTACCTTCACTTTTTATTTATTTTACTATCCTCCCTAGTTTTTGAGGGAGTCGTTAAGCATTTTGCGCGAGTGGCTCTTTTGGTTCCTTTTTTTTTTTTTTTTGTTCTATTATGTATAGTAACTCTCTCTTCTTTTTTTTTTTCCCCAAAAAATCTTTCGTACTGGCCCTCAATGAATAAACACTATATTGGGGTTTCTGATTGTGCAATGTCGAGTGGAATACCGGGAATGAAGCCATATGGTGCAGATACCATACTTTTTACGGTTGCGTTTGAATTTTATTCTAAAACTTTTTATTATTCTCAGTTACCCATTTTTAATTATTTCTTTATATCTTTCAATACAAATTACCATGCTTTTCAATCTTTTCTACACAACTATTTACATAACAAACATATCTATTTTAATGTTATTTTCTTTATTTCTCACCATTTTTCCTATCATATCATATTATATTATATTATTTTGATAACTTTTTATTAAAACTTTTTGTTAAAAGCTTCATGGTTTTCCCAGCACACTCAAAATATCAAACCCCACACTCAATTTAGGCAACTAGAAATTCCAATATGCAATGATTGGTGTTCTAAAAAATTGTCGAGTTTTGATACATGTCCTTTTTGAAAAATTATTTGGTAGCTTTTTTTGTTTCTTTTTTTTCTTTTTTTGTTTTCATTATTAGCTATCACGTGTTGCGTTTCTCACACTTGTACATCGCTAGTTTTAGATTGGGATGGGTGCTTTAAGATGGAAGCATCAGCCTGCTGCAATCATACTGAAGAGACCCGATTGTTAATTGTTTACTCTCGAATTAGATGAAGAGAACGAATTTCCAAAGGTAATTTAAACGATGATTACAATTTGAGCGTAGATTTCATAACATGTTGCAAACCTTACCTTGGCGGTATGACTTTAAATTTAACAATAGAGAGGAGCTTCAGCCCACAGAGGAGTCCCAATTAATGTTACGATTTACAAGTTTATTTGTAAAACCAAACTTCCCAGCAAAATGATGGTCTTTGGTTGAGACTCTTCGAGGATGTCCTTTGAATCTTCACGGGCGTGGCATCTTGGTTGATTCGAACTGTTTGTTTTGTAGGCAACATGCCAAGAGTATTGACCACCTCTTGGTTAATTGCGAGATGATTTTTGAAGCCTTCAGAGACATTTTGGGCAATTACGGGGGCAATCAATTTGAGCCTGTCTCATTGCATGACATCATGTTCAAGTTAATTTTGAGGAAGAAGAAAGATCTCCTTTCTCTTTTCTTATTTTTTTTGTGGATGTATATCTAATATGAAGAATCACTTTAGGGAAGAGGGGATCCCACTAGTGGCTGGGAATATCAAGGGTTAGTGCTTAAATTTTATGGACTAGTTGTGCAGGGCAAAATGTCTCATAGGAACTAGCCTTTTTGACCATCGATTTGTTGCAAGACTGACTAAATCTCCTGTAGGTTTGTTTAAATTGAATGCGGATGAAAGATGGAACTCCGCTCAAGATTGCATGGGTTTTGCAGCAATCATAAGAGATTTAAAGATATTTTTAATTGCATCTAAAAGATAGCACTATAGGGATAAGATGGACTCGTTGTTTATGAAAGTCAAGACTATTTTGCTTGCTATTATATAGGCGCTGGAGATTAAGCTTCCAGGTGGAATCTAATTCACTCGTTCTTATTGATTTTTTAAAAACTGAAAGACCATCCTTTTTATCAATAGGGACAATTATTAAGAATATGAGGCTCTTGCTGCTTCTACCATCTTTTTTCCTTCATATCATGCTTTTGGATAATGTTGTTGATCATGTATTAATTGATTTTATTTTTTATAATTCTTGTCAAACTTACCAATAGTGAAGTAACCCTCCACCTTATCTTTTGGAGAAAATTTGTATACATAACTTTTTAAAAATGAAATATACGAACTACTTTATCCCCCTCCTTCTATCCAACCTATGGATTGAAGGGTAGTAGGACTGTGATGGTCATTTTTTTTCTTATAAAAAAAAAAATTTGAGAGGAGCATATGCTAATAATTCTAGCAAATGAATAAGCTCTAATCGGACAAGTATGCAAAGTACTCTAATGATTTATCTCGTGTGGTTCATGGAAATGTCGTAGTTATCCATAAAAACGACAAAGGAGAGAACAACACACCGCCCGATTGATGGGATGGAATTTCATATCGATGTCCGCGGACGGTGACGTGCACGTCGGACTGCCTTTTCTGCGGAGTCTTTTTTCCCCCTTTTCAGGGGAATGATCAAAAGCAACAATAATACTGTTGTTGGGTTTATGTTTGTTTGTCTGATTGCTGCCATGTGTACTCTTTCCAACGGTTGGTTGCAAATGCATTTCCTTGTTAGCTGTTTTCCTCGCAAGACTCTTGTTATTTCAATAAAAATGCATTGCTTTCCATACGGCACGGAAGGATAAAATTACGGAACAATAACCATATATATATATATATATATATTTAATTAACAGTATG
>JAXCLR010000050.1:77987702-78009279 GCA_035584095.1 Annona squamosa | reverse complement strand
AACAGTATGATGAGAAAATAATAAAACTTTTAGAAAAAAATTTTTAGTGTGATGACTAAAGTAGATAAAATTAAAATAGACACAACACTATATATGATAATATAAAAAATATATACATTAGTTATATGAGTAATTGTATAAAAATAATTGAAAAGTAAGATAATTGTTCAGAAAAATATAAAAAATAATTATAAATAGAATAATTATAAAAAGAAAATGTTTTGATGGAAAAGTTTTAATGCTAGCGAAACACACCTTAAGTATATAATATTACAATTTATTTCATATTACAATGAAATTTAATAATTTATACGGGTGACAATAAACTCCCACTTATAAAAGATATCTTTAGGAGTCTGCAACCAGGCGTTACAAATATTACACTTAATAATAATCTCAGCCCAAATTGTAATATTTCAGATTTTATGTTTTTTATTCTCTTTTTTCTAAGCAGTGATCATCAATTTTTCCCCTGTTCCGTTCAATGCTGGCTTCATGCCATACGTAAGGAAAGAAATTAGAGGAAATTGGGCAGGAAGTTTGTCGCGTTTCCATGGATAATGTGGTTTGGTTACAGATGATATCATTTTGAAAAGGGCATTGCGCGTCTTTCTCTACGAAAGAATGAAATTGATGAATTTTATATTAAAAAGCTTCTTCAATCCTTACCCAATTGAATAAAAAAAAAAAAAAATTGCACCGACATGCATTGAATTCAGGATGACAAATAATCCCCGTACACATGGATAGTTGCACCCGAATCTGGACCGTCCAGCATGCCTCTCACAGCCGACCTGCATTTATACTAACTACCACCAAATAGATAAGATTGACCTGTGATGACTTGATCTAGTTGAAAACGACAACCGTCTCCGATAGACATGCACCATTTGTACGCCTAAGATTGTCTGATAGACTGTTCCATTTTTGACTATTGCATGCTTACTGTTCACACGACGCGGTCAATAAGACTCATTATTTTAGTAAAGAATAAAAAATGTCAAAATCAAAACTTTTCTTCTTTATAATTATTATATTTTTAATATTTTTTTTATATTCTACTTTTTCTCATTTCTACATAATTATCTATATAATTAACTTATTAAGTTTAATTTTTATTATTTTTATCCATCATTATTACTCATATTATATCACATCATTAAAAACACTTCGAACACAAATTTTATTATTTTTGAACACACTCTTAATATGCAGTATGAGTATATGAACGGCTGAAATATTGTCCATTTTTAAGCCGTTGGATGCTTAAGATGAAAATGATCAAGCCGTTTGTTTGAGAAATCCGCCATTCACTAATTATTCACGCTGGTTATTCAAAAAGCGATCAGACATTTTTATCTTTTCCTATCCGTTGTCCTAGAAATGGGTTGTCACAAAAACAGGTAACCTCAAGAAAAATAACAGTAATAATGCATGAACTTGTGAATAATGTGTTTAGTGAATTGACAGAGGGATCCAGACAACAATCCACGTTCAAAGGCAATACTAGCACGAGGCCTGCAATCATTCCAACCCATGGATGCCACGGGGCAACAACGTGGCAGCTGCTGATACCATCGAATCTGGGACACCCAATCTGCTTGATTTGCTAATGGGACCGCTGCAAACACCTGCCACGCCCTCGTGGAAACCGGGGTCTCTGTCAAACGCATCCCACTCTCCTGTTACAGGAGCTTGCTTGTCTTACATGTCTCAAACACTCCTCGCATCCACAGTGACACTAGTAGCAAGATTCACGTCCGAATTCGATCCGTTTGTTTGGTGTCTTTTGACTAGCTTTTTCTTGGGGACTAGTGTAATAAATAGCTTTTGGCAAAGTCTATATAAAGAGGTCTCGACGCAGAGGGACTGAGAAACAGGACAATTCAGGCGTTGGTTCCTCAGCAAGGTATCACTTCAGAATCTTCCTCCAGGTTCTAGGAGAACCCACATCAGGATATTGTTCGTATAAATCCTCATCGCCTCTCTCCACCAACGTCCCTACCCTTTTTCTTATTTACACCTGATCACCATTTTCTACAATTCTATTGGAGATCAACTTCTGTTGTTCTTTTCCCTCGAGGGAAAAAAAAAAAAGAGAAACTTCTGTTGTTCTTACATTTGTTGTTTTTGGCTCTGCTGCAGATAAAGTTCTGCAATTTGAAGGAAGCATTTTTTTTTTTTTTTAAAGAAAAGAAAACAAAAAAGAGGTTAAAAATCCACAAATGGGCGTGGTAGACTCTTGGGAGTATTTCTCTGGCTTGTTGAGTTCCCACAAGAAGAAGAAAAAAAAGCAGGTGCAGACTGTGGCTCTCAGAGTCAGAATGGATTGTGATGGATGCGAACGCAAAGTCAAGAACGCTCTCTCTTCACTGAAAGGTTAATTTGTTAATCCTCTCTTTCTATTTTCTGTATTGGGCGTAGGGGATTGTTGTCTGGCACAGTCAAAACTGATTCCTTGAGATGCGTTCTTTTCTTTTAGGTGTTCAATCTGTGGACGTAGACAGGAAGCAAAACAAGGCGACTGTGACTGGGTATGTAACAGCAAGCAAGGCGATAAAGAAGGTCCAATCCACAGGCAAGAAAGCTGAGCCATGGCCTTTTGTTCCTTACAAGGTTGTGGCCAATACTTTCACTATAGAAGCCTGGGACAAGAAAGCACCTACTGGCCATGTCAGGAATGTTGAAGCTCTTGCTGTCTCCAATCCTGGTGCAAAAGAGGATGATAAATACCTAACCATGTTTAGCGACGAGAATCCAAATGCATGTTCCATCATGTAGATGGTTTTCAACAGAGGAAAGTAGAGGAGTCTGGTCTAGCTATTTGTCCGTTCTCTTTCTTGTGTATTATACGGGAAATGCCCAAGCGTATGATAGAATGCGTGTTTGGTATCAAAATGACTACGATATAACGGAGACACTTTGATGAAACTTTTTTTTTTTTAATGAAAATTTTTTCATTTTTAAAATCTCAATGTTCGATAAAAAAATCTATTTTATTTATTATAGTTAATATTATTTAGTATTTTAGAAACTATTTTATTTTTAATTTTACTGTGTATGTATTCTATTTATAAATATGTAAAATCAACAAAATAAAAAAATTTAATACTAAAATATTAATTTTAAAAGTATTTTTTTAACTCCTAAATTATTTAAAATATTAATAATATGTGGATAAATGATATTATAAAGTATTGTTACATTCTAATATATTGATGAATGAATTTAAGTATTATTTATATATAAATGTACTTATTTTTTAACAAATATAGTCTATTTACATGTTAGATTGAGAGGAAATTTAGTCTCTTGACTTAACAATGGTGTAAAATATAATGAATGGACTGGATTTTTCATTAAGAATTAAGATTTTAAAAATAAAAAATTTCATAAAATTATTTTTATAAAACTTGGTTCTATAGAAGTATTTTAGATAATATAATATCTATTTGTCGAGCAATGATAGAGAGAGTACAAGTTCAGCAAGCTCATGTGGTTTTTTGGAAGCCCACGGGGCAAAATTAAAATGAGAGAAAAGGCGGCCGACTAGCCACTTAATTTCCATGTACCTACCTCAATCAATTAAAAAACCTAATAAAATTCATCATCACTTGTTAAAGCTAATAAAAATATGATAAAAAGTGGTTTGGTTTCGTAATATGCAGTACTCAAAAAAGTAAGTGTCCAACTTGGCATCATCGGATTTTTGCAGTTAAATTTTTAGAGTAATGCATGGGTTACGCATGGTGCGGAAGTGTTACGGAAGATGCAGATTATAAAAATAGGCGGTGTTGAAGGAGAGTCAGCGGTTGGAATTTCTTTTTGATTTCCTGAAGCTGTTGGATTGGGGAATGTGTGGGGGAGTTGTCACACGAGTAAAAGAATAGAGATTGCCACCATTGTGAACTTCTTTAGCAACCAATATAAGTATACTTTTGGTTTGTTGATATGGTTTTAGAAAATACAGTGACGACTACAAGAACCTTGGAAGTGATTGTTTTATTTTAATTCCGAAGTTTATTGTTTGCAAATACAAACATAAGTATTAGCTATAGAGTTAATTCCAAATACAGCTATCAGAGAGAGATTTGAAATCAGGTGCCAACACTTCTATACAACTCCACCCAAACTAAGCAAATTAAAATCAGTTTGAGCAGAACACTAAATCTCCATTTTTCCATTTGAATCCAATCCAACGCTTGGAGTTCAATTGCATCTCTTGTGCACTCTCCGTGCGGGTCCTCCTAAGGAGGACAGATGGGCTAAGGGGGCTGGTCTGGGAAGAATGTGACAAGCAGCATGGAATATTACATCAGCTGTGTTGGGGTGATTATTTAGGCTAAATGATGGTCAAGTGGGGAAATATAAAGATACTTTTACATCAGTTGTTAAAATGAATACGGTTAAAATTCTAATGTCTACAACTGTACTGTAGATGGTTTTTATTTCAAATTGATTTTAAGAACTCTTTTTTGCTAGAAGATCTAGAAGAATGAGTGTATATGAATCTTCCGCCTGGACATAAGTTAGAAGAAAAGAAACCACTTGGTATGGAAATTAAATTAAGCAATAACGATTTTAAGAAGTCTTTTAGATGATATAGTATAGAAAACTCAACAGTATACTCATTGAGTTTGGTTTTATTAAATATACCTAAGATTCTTCAATATTTATTAAAAAAAAAATCTCGGAATAGTAGTCATATTAACTCATGGTGATGACATAATTATTATTGAAAAATAACGACGATAAAATTTCATATTTTAAAAAGCATTTCAACAAAAAATTCGCATGTAGGATCTTGGTTAATTTAAATATTTTCTGAGAATTAAAATCACTCACTATAAGACATGTTCATTCTTGTGTCAAAGAAAATACACTTCAAATCTTTTGAAGGAAATTGGAAAACTTGGGGCAAAACTAGTCAATACGTGGGTAAATTCATCAAAGAAAGTAGTACTTTGAAGAATGCGGGGAGGTTTCAGAGACTTATAGGGAGATTAATATATCTTATTATCTCTCAAAGAAATGACATTAGAATTATAAGGATCGGTTCTTCAATGAAGTTTTTTTTTAAAAAAAAAATTATTCATATTAGTACCATTTAAATTTCTTTCTCTTTCATGATGCAGCAAGTGGTCCTGGACGTCACAAGATAAACAATGGTGGTTGTGAATCAATTTAGTGACTGGTGATGGCTTACTTTAGAAGCCCCCCAGTCAAATTGCCGTTTTTCTCAGGAATGCTGCAAAGCTACGATACTTTCATGGACCCTAACTGGAGGGGATGCAGAGCTCTCCTTCAAGAAAGCTAGATGCATGCTGAGATAATTGTGAATGGAATCGACAGAGATAAGTAGCCGTTGGCAATGCTCATAAATGGTGTCAAGGCAACAAGGGAGCAACATGTGGCCTCTGCCATTTTCAAAGAGGAAATTTCAGTTCTTAAAATTATGTGCAAGAATCCTCGAGCAGTTGAATTTATCAGTACTTTCTACTTCCTGGAGGTTAACCCATTAGACATGTTTTGATGCTTCTATTTCTTCGTGGGGGGAAAAAGTTATGCTAGCAGGCAAATACGTACAGCTAGTCCTTTGTAGGCCTCACTTTTGCTGGATGATGGATGGATCTCACTTGCCAAATGAGTTGGGACTCGGGAGCTAATTACCCTTTTTAA
The DNA here is from genome assembly GCA_035584095.1 of Annona squamosa. Classification (NCBI taxonomy): domain Eukaryota; kingdom Viridiplantae; phylum Streptophyta; class Magnoliopsida; order Magnoliales; family Annonaceae; genus Annona; species Annona squamosa. Next base: position 78,003,600 of record JAXCLR010000050.1, on the reverse strand, counting down.
TTTTTCACATCAACCAAAACCACCAGAATTTTATGGAGACGGAGAAACAGGAATTACAATATCCTGAAAGCGAGAAGAAATTGCTATCAGGAAAATCACAATATCCTGAAACGGGAAAATAAAATGCTAACAGTTTCCACAATTCATCCTATTTAATAAGCCTCATCAGTCTCCTCAGCTACCACGAAAGTAATACCATTCCCGCCTAGGCCTGGCCTTAATCACATGCCTGGGCCTAAACTGAGAGCCATGGTCTACTGACGTCCCAACCGTTGAGGCCGGTTCTCCACGGTCTCGTCCTGATTACATTATAAATTATCAGATTCGGGGTTCGATCATGATCTTGTCAATTTTATTTATTTTGTATATATTCGTTTCTTCGTTATGACCTAGATTTTCACTTATATTTACAATATGAGTCACGACAGCATAGATATATTTACAATGTGGCAAAATTGTTATTTTTAAAAGAAAATTTATTGTTTTAAAACAAGATAAAAGGAGACAACTAACTCCCTTAAAAACAACTAACAACGTAAATGTAAACAATATATAAATGTAAATATTAACAAAATTAATATAAATTACACACACATACATATACATATTAGTGGGATTGCAACTTTAGGATATCTGTGGATGAACCTATTCAGCATCCTAAAATAAATAGGTCGGATTCCTATTTTCTTACCTATATGATAGGATAGATTTAAATTAAAAAAATACTTTCAATTAAGGTAAGATAAGTTCTAAAGTTCAGGTATTCGAAGCCGACTTAACTTACTAATATATAATCAATATATTTTTTATGAAATATATTATATTTTTAAAGATATAGAATATATCTTTTAAAAATATAAAAATTATTTAATTTATCTATTATTTAATATATTTAATAAATATATTTTAATATTATATTAATTATAAATTACTAAGATTTTGTAATGAAATTATAATTTTCAAATAAAATATGAAGATCATCTTAGTGAATTGATTTACAACTGAAACCGAAGGGATCTAACCTTAAAAAAAGATATGAAAGGTTGAGCTAAAATAAAGTATAGTTGAAGTTTTTGAAAATAAGATATAATGTTCTGACTAGTATTCACATGTATTACACTTGTATTATGTAAAAACTCAGTTTGTTTAATTTCAGATATATCCACGTACTTAGCATACGCATCATCTTTCACAAGTTATAATTATGGTTGAACTTCTAATATACCCATTCCGGTGACGGACCCCGAGAACAGTCGTTTCAAAATTACGAAATGGCATATATACCCCTTCCTAGATCGTCATCCCCGCAAAAACCGTGACCACAGCTCGTCTGCTTTAGCTCTGGTTGTCCGCAGCCATTGTCATCCGCAAAACCAGAACCGACGGACGGCCTTCTTTCATGCTGCCATCGAACAATCATCACGCTTACTACCAATTACTACCAACAAGAGAAGCCAGCGCCCACAATCCTGTTCGACAATTCCTCCATCGATAGCAAGGATCGATGGAGGAAACCACCTCTGCTCTTCTATACTCAACAACGATCGCCGCTGTTCTCTTCTGGATTCAACGCCTCTATTTGGTGCCGACCACAACAAGCCATCCTCGACGAGTCCTCCAGCCTATCCACTCTTCGATGCCAGTGATATTTCCAGACTAGTATCAAGATTCACGTCCGAAGTCGATCCGTTCGTTTTTGTTTTACCGTTTGCTTGGTGTCTCTCCACTGGCCTTTTTATTGGAGACTATTGTAATAAATAGCTTTGGGCAAAGTCTGTATAAGCAGGTTTCGATGCAGGGGGACACAGAAACAGAACAATCTTGGCCTTTGTTCCTAAGTAAGGTATCATTTCAGAATCTTCCTCCAGGTTCTAGGTGTCAGGATATTGTTCGTATAAACAACTCGTCTGCAACCTTGTTGTCCGCCAACATAACTACTCTTTTTCTTATTTACACCAAATCACCTATTTCTACAATTCTACTTGAGATCAATTTCTGTTGTTCTTACATTGTTGTCTTGATTCTGCTGCAGAGATGCAATCCCAAGGAAGCAGTTTTTTTCAAACAGAGAGAGAGAGAGAGGGTTAAAAATCCACAAATAGGGATGGTAGACTCTCGGAAGCCCTTCTCTGGCTTGCTGAGTCCCCACAAAAAAGGAAAAAAAGAAGCAGGCGCAGACTGTGCCTCTCAAAGTCAGAATGGCTTGTGATGGACGAGAACGCAAAATCAAGGAGGCTGTCTCTTCAGTGAAACATTAATTTGTTCATCCTATCTGTGAACATAGACGAGAGGCAACACAAGGTGAGAGTGACTGGGTATATGACAGCAAGCAAGGTGATGAAGAAGGTCCAATCCACAGGCAAGGAAGTTTAGCCATGGACTTATGTTCCCAACAACAACTTAAACTAAAGTGTATTTATTAAAATAGTAAGAAATGTTACTCTGACTCCGAGTCCTCATTTTCTCCTTATTGCTGGTTGTCCACATTTTCTTCATGTACTTCTTCTTCGCCTTCTTGCCGGTTGTTCACATTTTCCTCATGTAGTTCCTCTTCACCTTGTTGCTGGTTGTCTTCATTTTCCTCATGTTCTTCCTTTTTGCCTTGTTATTGGTTGTCTACATTCTCCTCATCTCCTTTTTCTTCTTCTAAATTATTGTTTAATCAGGTAACTAATTCAACCAATTTCTGTTCATGATTAATCTCTTCTTTAACTATTGCTATCATAATTGGATCTGGTTTCGACATGTTGGGAGGCTGAAAAATAGTAAGTAATTATTATAAATATGAAAAAAATAAAAATGGTAATATTTTATAAAATAAAAGCTTACATAAATGTTGGTGACTAAAATTCCTATCACATGTTCATTGTTGGCACATATATATTTCTAGATAGAAAACACAATAACGTACGAAAATATTCTCTAATTGTGTTTTGTACTTGTGCTTCAAGACTAGAGAACTAATAACAGAGCAAGCAAAAGTGCATGTGAGCCACAGCGCCAATTGTTACTTTCATATTTTCATACTCTAAATGAGTAAAAGAACTTGTTATTACATCATTAACTCGTCTTCTAGCAATTTTTATAGTTTCCACACAAGTATTGACGACAGCTCTCGATGTCTCAAATTGAAAAAAATCGTTTGTTGCCGCTGATGGCTATCAGTCCAGAAATGAGCTTCGTTGTATAGAGTTCAGTTCAATGGAGCTCGCTTTCCGGACCGGTTGCGATCAGTGGCGGCAAACAGCTTTTTTCAAATTTATGACATTAAGAGCTGTCACTAATACTTGTGAGAAAGCTATCAGAAGTGTTAGAAGACGAATTAGTGATATAATAATGAGTTCTTTTACTCATTTAAAGTATGCAAATATAAAAGCAACAATCGACTAGGGCTCATGTATGTGTCGTTGTAGATAGCATTTTCTTGGAACATAAGTGGGGAAGGCTTCCACGGGACGATCACATGCACTTATTGCTCCGTTGTTGATTCTCTAGCCTTGAAGCATAATTACAAAGCATATTTAGAGAATACTTTAATATGTTATCTGTGTTTTTTATCTGAAAATATAAATGTGCGGACAATGAACGTGTGATCAAGAATTCTAATCCTTAAGATTAAAAGTCGCATCTAAGTCTTGAGTGAGTCAATACCTGCTTAAAAATATATAATTATTTATAAATTATGAAAGACACTTAGATTCATTTACAGGTACACTGTAATGTTGAATAAATTATTTTAAATGCAATAGAAGGATTGGATTTTGATTTCTTAATCCTGTAATTGGCTAGTTCCTCCCCTTCCAGTCAGCCCATCAAGATCCATGAAGGAAAATGCTTTCGTCTATAAAATATCTCATGTATGCATTTAAAATCCACAATTCATACTTTGCAATAGATAAAAAATATCAAGTTAAAACTTTTCACTTTCCATAATTATCATATTTTTAATTTTTTTTTCACATTTTCCTATACAACTGCCCTACTTTTCAATCATTTCTATACAGCTACCAACACAACTAACCTATTTATTTTAACTTTATCTTCTTTACTCCTCATCATTACTCCTATCATATTACATCATTTGACAATTTTTACTCTCTAAAATTTTTTATCAAAAATTTTATCCATTCCCAGACACACCTATCATAGTAGCCAACTCACACCTATCACAGTAGCCAATTCTCTGTGTTGACTCCTCAACTTGACAAGATCAAGATTTTGGATGGTCTTACTTATTACAAATCAACTAGTAAATACAATTAATTTTTCAGAAAGTCGACAAGATAACTTATGAATGAGCCAAAGTACCACCAAAAGGCCTTCAAAATAAATACACGAAGTAAGCAATCTAGTCAACTCAAGGCCACATAACAACTATAGAATACTCAAAACTAAAAATATTGGGCTATTGTGGGCTAGCAACGTCAATTTTGTCCCATGGAATGTGAGGGTCTAAACAAAGTAGAGGGTTGCAATTAGATGTGCAACTCGAGTTGGTTTGGTTGGGTTCGTAGTATACCTTATCCATTTCTTATTTTTAAAAAGTCTACTCTACCCTACCTACTTACAGGGTCGATTATTACAATACCCTAACCTATCTATTACCTATAAGGTCGAAATGAGTTACTACAATAACTAACAATGACATGTGAAAAAAAAAAATATTTTTTACGTTGTTTCAAATAACATAAAACAATACTCATTTAGATTTTAGACTTCACAATTTATAATTAATTTTATTTCGTCATTGTTTACATCTATTTCAACATTTTTTGTAGCTTCATTATTCATATTAATAATCACATTAACATCATCATCCACATTCATGTTATGATCATCTGTCATTACAAATACAAACTTTATATAATTTATAAAAATAAATAAATAAATAAATCAAATCAACGGTAATTTATAATGGGGGATAGAAACTATTATGTATTTATTTATATATAAATATTTATAATTATTTACATAACATTGGTACTTATTCAGATTGGTTCCAGGCACCCAACATGTGTAGCCTACCTTTACCCTACTTAGGAAGTTAGGTAATGATTTTTATCTTACTTATACCTATGAATAAAATTTTCTACCATATCCTACCTAATTTAAGGCGGTGGGCACCCATAAGTACTCTATTCGAGTTCTACTCCAAGATGCAACTAGACAAAGTTATCAATTTACAATTTAGGCAGTACTTTGGGTCTAGCAAGATTTTTTTTATTGAAGTCGAAAAATTTGTACTTTTCAATCATATTTACACAACTACCATATAAGTAACTTATATATTTTCTCTAAAAAAACTTATTTACTTTAACATTATCATCTTTATTCCTCATTTTTATCATATCACATAATTTTTTCTCATTTTAAAAATTTTTACATAAAAATTTTCATCCTAAGTTTCGTTACTTCCCAAACACATCTTTAGATTAAAAGTTTTATAAAAATTTAAAAATATATATGTTTTATAGTCGGGGCTAATTCTTGCATTGGTTGGCTCTAGATCACAAGATTATACTTCAGTTTTCAACACAGCTCGCTGGCAGTTTTCAACACAGCTCGCTGGTATTTAATCATAACAATTAATCTTCGAAGAGGATGAAATGGGATCAAGAGAATGATTGTTCCTCGGGTCATTGGGTCACCATGTAAGTCACAAAGAGAGCCCAGCTCGATTACAGAAAACAAAAGGTCTCCCTGAGTCGATTGTAATTTAATCGCCACTACACAATTACATAAATCGAACAAATCCTAACGATCATTCTAATTGCGTTTGGTAACATATGCAGGGACAAAGAAAAGGGGCTAGAAAAGCAGAAAAATTTTGAAATTTATGAGAGTAATGCGACATCAATGAGTTAGAGTGGGGATAAATAAGTTAGTATCCTAGTAGGGTAAATATATATATATTGAAGTAAGAAAATGAAAAAGTCGTTAAAATAAAGAAAATAATTGGAGTGCATAGTAAAATGAGTTCCCCCTCCCCCTCTCTCACTGGAGGCCTTACCAAACGCTGGGAGTAGACGAATCTGGCCTCATTGAGGCTCTCCATCAGTTCGGATTTGCAGGGCACTCGGCATATACGGGCCGGCTTGGGTCCACAGAGGGGAGAGAGAGAGAGAGAGAGAGAGAGCTCTCTCATATCAAGATATCACACACCTCAATTTGCTTGTTGGAAAGCTAAGAACTTGTCTACAGAAAGATTTTTATCCATTAAACTAACCTTCAAATAGGAGGTGAGGTTGCGTAGTGCAATTGATTTGCTCCATGCATACAACAAAGAATCAGTAGAAATTGTAAATATTTTCACTTTAGTCATGGTAAAAATGTTTTATTTGTCACTGATCCGTTTTAAGCTTGGTTTAACTAAAATCCAAAAAACAGGATATTTAAACTGTAAGGACTGGAATCTCATATGGTCTGTCCATCTGCGGTTGGGCAAAAAATTTTACTTTTTATTTTGTCATGGACATATTTATATTGGTTGGAATGTCAAATTTTAATTTTAATATAAAATATGTAAACTTAAACATATTTGCGTTTGTTTTAACATAAAACTTTTCACTCTTCACAAATACTTTATTTTTTAATTAATTATTTATATTTTTTTAATACTACTATCATATTTTTCAATCATTTCTACACAATTACTCATACAACTAGCTTATTTATTTTAACTTTATTCTTTTTACTTATCACCATTATTCCTGTCATATCACATTATTTCCTTCCATTTCAAAAAATTTTATATTTAAAACTTTTCATTTAATAATTTTATTAACTCCCAAACACACTATTGCCTAGGTAGGCGTCATGTATCTACCAAAATTTTTTAAATAAAAAACGATTTTTTGGGAAAATCTCAAATCGACCCATTTGTAGCTAGTATCTGTGGTAGACGGATTCGATTTCTCCTTCCCCCGCCGCCGCCCCACCCCCCACAACAAAGGAAATTTTGGAGTATTTTGGACCATCAGTTCGTCTATTGAGGTGGGTGCAGCCACGTACATGCTAGCTAGCATGGCCCACCAAATCCAAGTGAACGGGAGGTGAGATGGGGCCTAGATGGAGATAGTGATGGGGATGGATTGGGTGGTAGGAGAAATAGAAAGGAAGAGAGCATGGAGAACGCAAGAAGCGAGCCACCAGAAGGGGAGTGAAAATCGGGCCTTCGCCATTTTCGAACCGAATGCGCCTTGCCTCAAGGCACGAGCCATTAAAAATAGACCCTTTCCTTTCTCTCTCCTTCAAATCTTCCTTGTTCCTCGCACTCCGCGTGCCCTTTCCCCTTCCTTCCTACCACCAACATCATCTCTCTCTCTCAGCTCGCTCGCTTTCTCTCTCTCTCTCTCTCAAGCGTATATATTTTTTGGTTATAATTAGGAAAAAAGGAGAGAGAAGATATGGGTCGGGTGAAACTCCAGATAAAGAGAATAGAAAACAACACAAATAGGCAGGTTACTTTCTCAAAGAGGAGGAATGGCCTTATCAAAAAGGCATATGAGCTCTCCATTTTGTGTGACATCGATATTGCACTCATCATGTTCTCTCCCTCCGGACGTCTCAGCCACTTCTCCGGCAAGAGAAGGTGCAAACTTCAAAACAATCTTTCAAATCAAAGCTAATAATAATACAGAAGAATTTTATTTTATTTTATTTTTTAAAAAAAAACATGTTTTCTTGCACTTTTGTTCATTGATATTCATATTGCGTATTTTTCATTCTTGCATTTCAAAACTTTTATGGGCTTCGTTCGTGGGCCTTAACTCTTCCTTTCCGAAAATTACCATCTGCTAATTATTGTGCTATTTTCATAAATTCATTCTCCAAGAATACTGTTCTCATGTTCTCTTGTTCCCTTTTTCTGATTTCCCCTTTTTGGTTTCTCTTTTTAGAATTGAGGATGTTCTCACTCGCTACATAAATCTTCCTGATCTTGACCGAGGAAGGTAATGCCTTGACTTTTGTTTGTATGATGCGCGGAATGGAATAATGGATTGCATTGAAACAGTCGAATTCATGCTATTCCTATGTTTTCTGTTTTCATGGTTGGTGTGCAGTCCTCTTCAAAACCCCGAGGTAAAACACTAGTTCTATCCACCGCTTCATAAATTGTTACTAGGGAGGAGTGAAAGATGGAGGAAAGAAAAGAAACTCGATAAAAATTGTATTTTTGCATGCACCAACGCGTGGATATATGTGTGCAGTATCTTATGAGGACTCTGAAGAAACTCAAGTGTGAAAGCGACATGGCTGCCCAATTAGCCAAGTTTGTCTTCTTCCTCTCCTCGCATGTTTTTTTATTTTATCATGTCGATCCTTGGGATGCTTGGAATCCCCTTCTGTCTTACTATGGGTTATTGAAATCACATGCCTGCTTTTTCTTCCACAAAATAATACAATACGAAAAAAAAATAAAAATTGGCAATTTCATTTGTACACCTGTTAAAACCATGGATTCCTTTTTGATGTCTCTCTCTTTGATTGCATTATTCGACTTGCTGATTAAGATTTTATTGAATTAATCTGGCGACATGTTCGAATTTCGTTTGAACCAGCCCGGGTGCGGTTAACTCTAAACTGGAGGTAATATGTTGCTTAGCCTTTTAATCTCTCCTGTTATATATACATGACGAACCTATAATTTTCTGATTTTTTGTGACGTGTTTGCTTAGGAATTGCAACAAGAAATCAGCAGATATCAACACCAACTACAGTTAGCTGAGGAAAGGCTGAGGTTAGAATTTTGCCTTTCTTTTATCAATTTCTACTCTATAAATTAAACACGCCCTTGTACGATAGTGCCTTGCTTGGACGTCAGCAGGATTTTTGAGCCAGACCCTATGAAGATAACATCCATAGGCGAGTTCGAATCGTGCGAGAAATTCCTTGTGGAGGCTTTGTCACGTGTCACCGAGAGAAAGGTGAGGCACCTGTATAATTTATAGATGGAGAGAGTTTTGATCATGTATATGAATTATAAGTTCTGATATTTTACTTAAGATAGACTTAGGTAATCATAAAATTATAATTTACTTATTTAAAATTCGCTTATTTTATTAGCATACTAATTTGCATGCAAATAAAATCTAAAAATGGTATAAAATTAACGTAAAAAAATATTTTAATGTAAATAATAATTTTAAAATTATTTTTTCAAAGTGTAAATTATTTAAAATATAATTTATATATAGATAAATTATTGTATAAAGTATTAATACATTTAAATAAATCTTAGGCTATTTTGAACTAAATGTAACATTACTTAGGGTACATATAAATGTACATAATTCTATCTTATATATATAGCACCAATGTCTCGTGGCTAGGCTTTATTTATTCTTCTTATGTTACGTCATTTAGAACGGTTCAATACTTATCAATCGTATGGAAGAATCCGTTTATATAAAAAAATATAGAAGTCTCCATATTTATTTTCAATTTTTAGATTTCCAAGTATTTTTTAAAAATTTAAACCATTAATCATGTTTAATACATTAATTTTATTATGTCACCCAAAATACTTTTTTATTAGAGACTTTTTTTAATGAAGATATTATTATTAGAGACATGTTTTGTAAAAAATAATATTTTTGAGGGTGAATATAATACCACTAAAATTTTTGAAAAATACATAATATATAAAAGTTTGCACTATATGCAATTTTTTAAATTATAAATAAATACATATGAATAAAAATGGTAAATGGTTTGAATTTTTCAAAAATATTTTAAAATTAGAAAAAGGTAAGCATGAAAGCTTCTATGCTTATGTAAACATTGAATTATTCCTTTATTTATTTTTTATTTTTTATGGAATATTTATCTATTTGTATGCCAAAAAATACACTTAACTATTTTTCTTTCTTTCACCTTTTCTTGTAGAAATACTTGTTGAGCAATCATCTATCTTCCTACGATCCCTCCAGTATACAGGTAAGACTTTGTAACCAAATGACAATAGTAGAAAAAGGTAAGTGGGTTCTTTGGGCACTCAGGCACTGAACAAGAGATGTGATGTAGAGAGAGAAGAAAATAGAACTATATAAAATAGTATAATTTTTAATCGTACATTTGCAAGAAATAAAATTAGTTACTGATGTGGCTAACGGTTGATGAAATATTAAAATGGTTTTTTTTTCAAATGCCCTCCCATAGTCTCCTCTTATCATTTAATTGTTAAAATCAAATTACAGTCATTAAGTTGGGTCTGTATATATTTCCATTGTTATGGGTACACTATTTTTTTAAAATAAAATATGAGGACACATGAAAACTCTAAAATTTGTTTAGTTAAAATATGAAATTATCATCTTAATTGAAATTTATATGAAAAACTTTTAAGGAGTATTTTAAATAGATAAATTAATTTGCATTTTTATCATTCATCCAAATATTCAATCGAAGTAATTCCTTTTTGTCATAATGTGACCATTTTGGATGATTAGATAAATAATAGAGGACAACTCTGGAAAAAGATTAAATAAGATACTTTTACACGCACTTACATCAATCATTTGTGACTAAACTAAGTAATCAAAAAATAAACTAAGAAATCTTAATATTATAGAAATATGACTAAATATAATAATTATTTTTTATTTTATTAAAATATCAAATTTGAGCCTAAGAAATTTGCAACCAAATTATTTATTAAATTTAGTTTTTATCTATATTTTGGTGATATTAAAATTCTTTGATTGAATATTTAAATACTGGAAAATAAAAATTAATAAAACTAGTTTATAAAAATTAGGATTTTTATCATATTGCTTATATTTGTTGATTTATTATTTTATAAAAAAAATCTATAAAAATATCACACAACCCCCAAATTTTATATTATTCTATACTGCATAATTATAAAGGCATAACCGACCCCTAGCTTTTAACTTTATTTTCATCTTATACGTCACAGCTAACGGGCATGCAAATGTCCATTAAAATGAAGTTATGAAGTAGGGACCATATGATATTTCTGTAGTTATTGGGAGATATTAGGAGAAGATATCCTAAAAAGCCCTATTAAATTTAATTTTAGTAAGTCTCCACATCACAGATAAGGATGAAATGGGATTGAATGCCTTTGACCGACAGAATCATGGATAATTGCTTTAATTCATTGCATTGAATTAATTTCCATAAATAAATGCAGATGTATTTAGAATCGCAAGAGGGGATGCCAAGCTCCTTCGATCACGAGGTGGTAAATTGGCTACCCGACAGTAACGCGCCCAACACTAGCCAAACCTTCGTCGCCTCCGACCATTTGATGCCCCTCAGGTTCATCTAGACTCCATCCACCTCACTCGTTTTTTCTCCCCTATTCTAAAGTTAAAATATGATCCAAATCTTTAAATACTTTCATATTATACCATATGTACTACGAAAACACAATTTTCACGATCTAGACAAAATTTATGTATCTATTTATATCATGTTAATTTTATTTTCAGGGATCAGTCCACCCAGATATTCGACCCACTATCACAGGGACCGGGCCTGAAAGTGGATCCGCGGATGGGGGAGTGCCACATCAGCACCTCGAATGACGGAAGCATGCCAGCGTGGCACCAGGCATACACGTCGACGGAGCTTCTCTCCTCGCTTATTTCACCGTCATCTTTCCCTCTCGTCCAGGTTCGCGTCCTTCGTATTTGTGGGAGGCTGATCCCAGCCCTTATCCATCTCACTAGGCTCATTCCAATGACGGAGAGTTGATCCCAGCCGTTGATCAAACGTGCATTTCAAATTACTTGCCAACTTGCGTGCACCGCATAAAAACTAATGGATGAATTCGTATTTCCTTCCAGCATGGAATGGCGGGGCCCGAAATGCCGTCGGTGATGTCGCGTGACCAGGTGGAGGCCACGTCGAGCTGCTCGCACGTCCCCGCTGGAGCCGATGAGTGCGCCGGCTTCGGTAGCCACGTGGCGGAGCTGAACGTGGAGTGATGCGAGGGGCGTTGCTTGGCGATCCACGTCATGCGAAGACGGAGAAGAGCTTGCGGCTCACGAGCACTGGCTTTCAGCGCCGGCGTCGACCGATTGTGGCGGGCCTCGTACTACGATACGCCGGGGGAAGCGGACACAGAAGACGTGCAAATCCATCGTAACCCGGTGAGCGTGGGTAATTGGCAAACGTCCTCAAAGTTTGCCGATACTGATTATTCGCGCCTCTAATTTAAATTTTTACATATATACTAAGCAAGCTTTGTTGCATATTGTGGGGAAAAAAAATCAAAAAAACAAAAACAAAAACCTCCTAATGTCATGGTCCCTTAGAAAATCAGAAAAAACGAGGTTATTTTAAGTTTCTTGATACTGCAATTTTAGTACACAGCGTGGGTTGGGTGCTGTTATGATTGAATGATGTTGGCTTGTAGAAAAGTGTTTACCTTGTATCAAATTTAACAGTGCCTTTCTGATAAATAGAGAAGGCAAGAATATATTTTAAAGATCCAACCAATTGCAGTCGGCCATGTAGGGCTTTTTATGTTTCTGTTTTTTCATTTCTATGTGGACCCAATGTGTATTTAGTTTATTTATCACAATTTATAAAATTTTTAAAATATATGTATATTTTTATAAAAGTTTAGAACTCAACAGTTTTGTATGTTTTCAACAATTGAATGGGGTTTAAACTGTTGAATTTTAAGATTTGATTAAAGAAATCGTAGTATGTCGATTTGTCTTATAAATTAAATAAAAACATGTCCACATAGAATAAAATAAAAAAAGTAAAATGACACTATCCTGCCAGCTGCAACTAGTTTCATAGGTTCATTATCCTATTTTAAAACATAGACTAAATCTTGAGGTTGAATGTTACAGAGGTAAATACCTAGTATGGATAAACTTTTGATCTTTTGAGATTGGGTTGAGTCTTTGATATAGCCTCATCTTAGACTAATCGGAAATACCATTTTTTATTTTTTATGGAAAATTTTTAATAAAATTGGTCATCTAAATATATATTATCTATAAATTAAATTTTACCATTTTTGAATAAATGTATAGATTTATTTGTGTTTTTCAGTATAGGGGTATCGAGATCATTTTTACCTCTATGAAAATAACGACAATACTTTTATGTATAAGAATATAAATAAAAATATATACAAATTTCTAAAATTAACAGTACTCAATTTATAAATAGTATATACTTAGATTAATAATGTTATTAAAAATTTTCAAAAAAAATAAAAGAATGATTGTCATGATTGGTCTTAAATGGTAACTATTTACAACTAGTTGTAAATGATCATTAAGCCGCTTTTCTAATATGACCAGATATAAATGGTTCATCAGTTACAAAGATATCATAAGATGGATGCAATGTTGGAATTTTTTTTAATTTTCTTGATCTTGCAAATTTCATCTATAAGAGTATTCTTTATAGGGGTAGCTAAGATGAGATGCATACTCATACGATGCTCTTTTTATTTGTTTAATTTTTTCGTAAATATATTTTTCTAAGCATATTTAACTTATGTACCAAATTTAACTATTTTACAATATTTATTTACATAGTTATTCTTTATTTTTAAAAATCAAAGTTTTAAGTGGGTGAAAATGACTTAACGCTCCAAAAATGATGATCTTAAAAATAAAAATATATAGAAGCATTACAAAATAATACAATTTAGCATATGGATTAAATACACATGAGGGTAACATGTTTATGAAAAATTTAAATCTTTTAAAAAATTTTAAAAAGCATTCTATGGGGTCATTGCATATGAGCAGCTCTTGATGTTTACTATCCATGAATTTCAATTCTTATTTGATGTGATTCAAACCTAGAAAATAAATTCCAAAATAATAGACGTACAATATTAGAGCAATGAATTGACCCCAACTAAATATTCTTAAACTAGACCCTCTTGAATAGACCTTAGATCATTGTTGAGCAAACAAACAACCTTGAGATTTTGAAAGTGCTGCATGTTTTGAATGGCTTTAATTCTAACTCTAAAAGTAATTATAAAAACAACCATATCAGTCAATTTTCTACGTAAGCCAACCAAAAGGATGAATATGGAGGGTAGGATCTTTGCATTTAGAATAAATATAATTGTGTTTTTTTAATTCATCGATTAGATGCACGAGATGTATGATCAAATATATAAAATTTTAATTCTTTGAATTTATAATTCAACGTAAGTATATTTTGCAATTCTAGCCCCGATAATGTAAATCTAATTATATTATTAACAAATTAGCTATGAAGATATTACTTCAAAAAATAGAATGCAAGCTCCTTATATTGCTACTTGAAGCCTTAACCTTCAACATCCAAGATGAGATTTTTTGTTAGCACACTAGATGCTTGCTGACGGTCAAATATATTTAAGATAAGAATAATGAAAGGTTAATACTTGCATTGGCTGCATTTGCTTGAAAAAATAATTATTTTATTGAATATACTTTGACGGCCAATATAAATCTAGGTAGAATAAACTTAGATTTGAACGAAGCGAATGATTTAGATTTTAATATATGTGATTATATGATTAAAATTGTGTGATGGTTATCTATAGAGTGGATTATTTGTGCGATAGGATGGGTAAAGTCACGGTAATGACAAGGTAACATTTTGAAAATTCTAATGAATATTTACGAATACCTAACAAGTAGTTATAAAAAATATACAATTATTAAAACCACTAAGATGACATTTATCTTCGCAGGCCGGGTCAAGTAAAGGGCGCAATAACATGCTAAAACGGCCATATTTTACAGAGGAAGATTCTCTATCTATATCTTGCACTGACTCGGTGCGGCCCACATTTCAGCCCCTAAGAGACGACGAGTGGATGAGATGAATTTTGTCAGCGGACGCAACAAACGCGCTTAGTCTGCGCCGACACTGTCACTGCTCCACACGTGCCACTGCAGGCCGCGTGCTGGCAGTTGCACCTGGATTTTCTTTCTCCTCCGTCAGATTTTCTTTTTACTTCGTCGCGACGCATAATTGCCCCGTATTCGCGCTCATAAAATGAATCATAACCGTTGGTCTAGTGAGTTTTGCAGTATGCAATAGACTAAATGCGACGAATTTGGCATTGGAATTTTTAGCCCGACGGATGGAAATGGCTTTGTAGCAAATGGAGCAGCAAATATCTGAGAATGGTTCGAATTAAGAAATCTATTTCTTGGTTAAAAGCTATTTAATGCGAGAAAAATGTGTAGCGTTCAAATGCTTGATTTTATTACACTTGACTGATTTCGAACGAATGGACTGAAATATATTCAATTAATAGCCTTGATGTCGATTTTAAAGGAGCAAGTAGCAATAGTGGGACTACTTAGGTATCATTTTAAAAATAGACTAATGCTCTATGGTTCAGATTTTTTCTAAAGGAAATTCTGAAATTAAAAAAATAAGGGCTCCACTAAGTATCAAACATTACTTTTTTGGATATACGAGTAACCTTTGGTCTACTTTTTTGGATATACAAGTAACCTTTGGTTGCTAGGACAAAATAAGCTGTTCAAATTCACGAATCTCTTGGTGAGACATACTTTAATAAGAAGGCGTTACCACAGTTACCCTACTCTTTCGCCATAGCAAGATATCCGGAATGAAATATATCTTTGCTTTTAGCAGGAGTTAAGATGGTCACCACTTGGAATAACAATCTTCGCCGTTCGAATATTTAGAAATGTTACTGTGGGGGTGAGCCATTTAAGGATTTTATCTTTAGCGCATATTTGTCTTTACATAAAAGTTGTTATATAAAAGTTTTTTCACCTAAAATTTTTCAATATTTGCGACTATGATATTTTTTAAATTATTTTTATATAATTATCGTACTTTTCAATCATCTTTACAAAATTACTCATACAACTAATATATATATATATATATATATTTTCAAACTTTTTTTTTA
>JAXCLR010000050.1:77968133-77987602 GCA_035584095.1 Annona squamosa | reverse complement strand
CTTATTATTATTCTTATCTTATCTTATTTTTTTATCTTATAAACTTTTAGATCGAAAATTTTTTCATCAAACAATTTCATCGTCACCTTCCAAAAGTAGCAAGTGATGTGCGTACAAAAACGGTCGCACCAAAAGATATCGATATTCGTCACCACCTGTATAATTGTTTGGGTTGCCAAGTCGGGGTGAGGGAGATGTGCAGGAGAGTCAGATTCCGAGTAATCTCCGACGTGGAAAATGAATACGTGGCGCAAGGGAAGGAAGGGGTGGCCGACCCTCATCTCCAGGCAGCAACTGGGAAGTTGGAACACGTTGTGCAGCAGGAGCGCAGAAAATCTGACTATTCTTCGAGTCAAAACGAATATTCATGATTACACCATAAATGCAAACGAGCTCGGTCCACTTCACTTTTTTCTCCTCTGTACGCACAACGAATCCAATGCGCGTAGGGCAACTGCTATGCGCACCGTGTTTCGATTTCTACTGCCCCGACGCAAGGCCATTCGGCGCACCTTGGGCCGCCTCGAGCATATAAGGTTTTTGAATCGAAATCGTATTTGGAATAATATAATAATATATATTGAGAATGAATAAAATTATATTAAAAATACGTAAAGTTAGGTTGAAAATTGAAAAAATTATATTAGAAATTGAGAAATTATCTTGGAAATAATAATACATATCATTTCAAGAATCTTGCATAGTTTGAAGGAAGCCTTTACTATTTTATTTCTCAAAGTTATGCACCTACGGTATTCAGTTACAAATTATTTGGATGGAAACATATAGTATTCACACAAATGATACTAGGAAATGATGGTACAATTAACAAAACAAGCTCATATAGCAAGAGAAATAAAATAAATATATAATTAAAAATAGATTACATATATAATTCTTTTTTTGATATTGTAAATATACCTATATTTTAAAATATTAGCTAGTACAATATTTTTTTATAATTACATGAATTTCATTAAGAACAATAGAAAAATTGTAGAAAATTAAATTAATGTATTTGTAAATTTGCCTATAAATCCATGCGCATGTGCTAATGGCTTAAGCATATGCCTTTTTAATTTTGAAGATCACCTATATTATTGTATCAAAAAAGATCACCTATATTATTATATAAATAGATTGGACAAGAGATGTTAAATATTTTATATACCGCATACAAAATAAATAATTCTATAGGATACATCTTTAAGTATTATTCTATTTTAAAACACATTTAACATAAATAATTATTTTAATCACTCTTCTCAATAAATAGTTGAGACTTTACGTTTTCAAATGTCTATCTGTGTATTATGATATACATAGGGGCATATGCATAGGATTCTCCCATAAGCAAGTTACAAATGTTAATATACATGAAACCAAGTAGAGTAAATAACGACCCCTGATCCTATATCTATTTTTAAAATATTTTTTTATAATAGTGTTAATCTATATGTATTTAATATGTGTATAAATTTTACTATTTTTGGGGTATTATAGATATTTATTTTTTATTTTTGAAAATCAGTGGCATTTTAGGTAATTTTAAATTACTAAAATGCCATTAATTTTTAAAAATAAAAAATAAATATCTAAAATATTCCAAAAATGATAAAAATTGATACATATGTTAAATACACTTAGGTTAACAAGTTCATGAAAAAATTTTCAAAAAAAAAAAATTAAAAAAATAAGTATATGCGCCCGAGAGCACTGAGGCTCAATGCTCCCGGGAGCATAGGATCAAGAGCCGTAAATAACATATTGACATTCTTTTAAAGAATCAAAAGGTCGTTCAATGAAACAATTTAACGGTAACTTGTCGCTTTGTATAAAGGGAAAGTTCTTAAAAAGATATTTCTAGTAATTGGTGGTGACATTTATATTTTCTTTGTTGCATAGCAACATATGCCTAAGCAAACAAATATTTGTCAATAAGTTCATTGTTCATATTGTTACAATTAACAATGGTTAAGACTATTACGGAAAGTGTTTTTTTTCTCACATGAAAACTAGTCTACAAATTAATGAAAAATAAAAAAGTGTATACATATTAATTATGGTATTTTCCAATATTTTATGCCAAACTTTGTTATTTGGAGGCTATTATGAAAAAATAGTCTAAGAAAATAATTTTATATTCTATGCAGAAGTATCAAAGCATATGAAATATTACTTTGAACTACAAATGTTCAAGATAAACTTGGTAGCCATAGGCCACCAAAATCATGTTATGGTGCTTTTGAGGAATTTCATCTTTATATAATAATACTTAAAAAGCATTTGGTATTATATTTTTTAAAAAATATGATGAATTTCATCTTCATATAATAGTACTTAAAAGGTATTTGGTATTATATATTATTTAAAAAATACGCTTTCCTATGGATTGTTAGGAATTCGAGGATTAAATTAAGCATCTAAAATTAAGATGATTAGACAAGTTTTAGATAATAGACAAGGTTATAAAACAAGTGAAGTTATAACTAGTAAAAGTTACTTTTTTTTATTAACCTCTATTTAGCATTAGGTTAAAAATTCTCTGTTTCTATGTTCCTTTTGAAATGATGTAATATCTTAACTAATTATCTTACTTTTCTATTACATTAATTATAGTATAATATATTTTATGCAGATATTCTATCTATTCCTTATTATTTTCACTCTTAATTAGTACCTAGTTACATAATCCAACTTAATCTTCTTTTCAAGATTTTTTTTTTACTTTTTTCCAATAATTGAATACATGCTTCATGCAACCATCATCTTCATCATTGTAAATTATTTTTCATCTAAGTGGAGTTAGCTAGATAGATTTTTCTGCATTATTCTTGATGATCAATAATTAAATCTTCAATAATTTTTAATATTTTCAGATTTTATTTAATTATTTTCATCCATGTGTTTGGTTTGATGATAAGAAATTATAATAAAAATTTTAAAAAATAAGATAATAATATAATGTAATAGGGATAATAATTTAAAGTAAAAAATAAAGATATAACATTTATATACAAGTATATGAAAAATATTAAATTTTAAGATAATAATAGAAGTGACTGGGAAAGTGAAACTTTTTTCCTGGAGCTACAAGGGGAGCCGAAGGCAACGAAACACACGAGGCAAATCTGCCGCGTCATGATTTTCCTGCTGACCCAGGATGACGGTGAAGCATCAGCATTAAATTTCGCGCACTATCCTCTCTCTTTCCTATCTCGCTGCTTCCTCATTTTCATGCGCCTGTCTTTTCATTTCTTCGGATAACTACTTTCTTTTCCTGTCATTTTCATCTCATTCTCTCTGGCTGTGTCGTCGCAATGGGTCGTAACAAAATCGAGATGAAGAGGATAGAAAACAACACCAGTCGTCAAGTGACTTTTTCGAAGCGCAGGAATGGTCTTATCAAGAAGGCATACGAGCTCAGCGTTCTATGCGGCGTGGACATTGGACTCGTCACCTTCTCACCATCCGGCCGTCTTAGCTACTTCTCCGGCGAGAAAAGGTCGACTTCTACGGTCACCCCCCCAAACATCCAAACAACTACATGCGTCCTTCTCCTTCGTCCATACTTCCAAGTTCTATCCTTACCACACATGCTTTTCATCACCTTGCTCTTGTGGGCATGAAACATTCTCTGTTGTCGCAGGATTGAAGATGTTTTTTCGCGTTTCATCGACATGCCTCCTCATATTCGAGACCAGTAGGATAGAGAATTCCTCTTTACATATTTTCTTTTTCTTTAAGTTTTTTTCTAATTTTTTTCCCCCTTCATTCTATTTTCTGACTTTGCGAGCTGGTGGTTTTCCATTGCACTCGAAACTCGCAGTTCTATTGAAAACCGAGAGGTAATAGCTTGTTTCCGGGCCGTTTTGGCGTTTTCTTCTTTTGATTTTGATTTTGCGGTTGTGGGCTCTGTGTTTGGTGAGTGTGAACTGAGGTTGAATTGTTGATGCATGCATGCAGGAGTTGGTCAGGCTGCTTGACCAGATGCGCCTTGAGGCTGACATGGCTACCTACAACCAAGAGTTGGTTCTCTCTCTGTCACTGACTTTTCGTTTTTTCTAAGCTCTTTCTGACTCAACATGGTGAAATGCAAGTCAAAACCGCCTATTAGTCTTTACACCACCTGATATTATCTCACGCATGCAATTATATCTATAAAGAGGGAGAAATATTCAAGCGCAATGCAATTGCATTGTAACAGTGGCGCAGTTGTGCCAAAACGAGTCTCACATGATCATAAAATTATAATTTACTCTATCCATTATATTTAGAATAATGTATTTTATCATTATATCAATTTTCATCCAAATCGGATATGTGTATTTAGAAAAAACCGTTCTGATGCAGTACAAATGCACCAAAATTGCGGCACATTTGCCCAAAAATAGACTCTATGGGTGTGTTTGTTTAGGATATAAATATGTCAACCAAAACTTTTCAATCTAAAACTTTTCATTCTCCATAACTACTCTATTTTTTAATTATTTTTTCACATTTTTCTATACAAACTACCTTACTTTTCAATCATTTCTACACAACTATCTATACAACTAACCTATCTATTTTAACTTTATTCTCTTTACTTCTCATCATTACTCCTATTATATCATATCATTTTCTATCAATGTGACAACTTCTACCTCAAAAACTTTTCATCAAAAGTTTTACCCCCAACCAAACACACCCTACATATATTACAATGCAACGAAATTTTGGATATATTTAGTAATGGATAAAACTTTTGATAAAAAATTTTGAAAAGTAAAAGTTGTCAAATTATATGATATGATAAAGGTAATGATGGGTAGTAAAGAAGATAAAGTTAAAATAGATATATTAGTTACGTGAATAGTTGTGTAAAAATAATTAAAAAATAGGGTAGTTGTATAGGAAAATGTGAAAAAACGATTAAACAATATGATAATTGTGGAGAGTGAAAAGTTTTAAATTGAAAAATTTTAACTTGATATTTTCTATCAATTGTCAAACATACCCTTTATATAATCACTCATCGATATATAAATTTTATAGCAAATGATTTACATGTTGAAAAAATCATTTTAAAGTTGTTATTTATATTAAACTATTTTATTATGTTGAATTTGTATCATTTTCAAATAGGGTCCATATACATATCCAATTGGAATTAAAATTGATATGATAATAGAATATATTATTCTAAATATAATAGGTGGACTAGATTTTAATTTTACCATCATATAAGGCTCATTTTAGTGGCACTATATTGTAATTATGGTGAAGTGACACTACACTTGAATATGTCTTATATATATATGCAACAGGTAGAAATCTACACTGTCTTGCTTGCAACTAACTTGCTACGAACATATGACCCGTTTATAAATGGGTATTTAAATTAAAGACTCTTGTCCAATCTGAAAAATAAAATTAAAAAAATAATACTTACTGTTTAAATAATCCAACGCGCATGTCCGGTTCAATCAAAGAAAAAGCTTTGTCAGTGATCTCTCATGCATGTTTCCTTTACCTTCATTCTTTTCCCTTGGAACCTTATCAAAGTATAACTAATCACTAGTAATGACTAAAGGAATAAAAATATAAAGGCTCTTATTCAATTGGAGTGTTTTTGACACATTATGTAAAAAAAGTGTGCACAAGTTACCCTTTCTCTAATTGAGACTATTTATCTAATTTCACCTTCTAATAATTTTCAATTTTCAAAATTTAATTATTACCTCTTATAGTTTTTCGATTGTTTCAACTTGAAAATTTTCTTATAATGTGATTTTTTCTTTTTTACTTTACAAATCAAGCTCATGAAAATTTACAAATTTCTTATAATCAATTTACAATATTAAAGAGGAGATAAAAGCTCCTTAAACAAGAGATATTGCGCTCACTGGGGAGATATCACTCCCACATACTTTCAAACTAGCACTAATTGGGCAATTGCCCATATCCTGTCCTTAACTCTTATATTCTAATTTAAAAGATGTATAAAATACTCATCCACAAGGGGACAACTCAAGTTAAGGTTCAACTATATGATTTTTACATAAAAATCAACTTTGAGGTTAATAATTTGGATACACAAGTCAATTTAATAACTTCATTAACAAATAGGTCGCATTTGGTAACGTATATAAGTGGGAGAGTTGGGAAAATGTGAGATTTGGTTTCCCAAAGCCAATGATTTCTTTATCAATAGTTATATTTTTTTTCCATTTTTATCCATATATTTTAATCATTTTTCCTATCAACCAAATCCATCAACCCTATTTATTCTAACTCCACCTCTATCATTTTTTATTAATCACATAAATTTTAAAATATTCAAATTTTCATTTCCCACTATTTCCCACATTTCCACGATTTGTGAGGTTACCAAACATCCCCTAAATGTCGTTGTGTTTATTGTACATAATTAACTACAAAACTATTATTGATACAATATCATAAATAATGATTCAAAATATTAGTTCTTGGAACTAATATAAAACAACATATAAGACAATTAAATTCAAAATTTAACGTAAATTTAAATGCAATAACATCCATTTAATTTTTATATCTTATGGGTCATAACTTATCGCTGTTTATATCAAACCCTCATATATATATATAATTACTTTGATTCATCTAGATTTTCAAGTTGTGTAGGTTTAGATATCCGTTTCAGAATTTTATATTATTTAAATTAGGATAATTTGGCTTTCATGCTAATATTCCCCTTCATCAATCCAAATTTAAATTGTAATTTGGTTAGGTAATGGAATAAAATTTTATTACCCAATATGTCATATATGAGAAATGACCCTATTAGGTTGGACTAAATAGGGCTAAGTAAATACTTTACTTAGCCTATATCAAAAAATTCATTTAAAAAATTCTTTTTTATAAACTTATTAATATAAATATATTTAATAAATAAAATAAGTTTTACCATTTTTGGATATGTGCATATATTTTTTTAAAATTTTTAAAGATATTTGACAAAATGGAGGAGCCCCAATCCTCAGCATCTCACATCTAGTGTGCAACGGGATGGCTGAGAGTAGAAAACCAAACAAAAACAACTCCCAAAAAGCTGAAAAAAGATTATAGTTTGTCTGTATAGAGCATTTCTTTTATAAAATTTGGTGCATGATCTTCTCGTATCTTCTTATCACTGTCTGCTTCCATCGTTGATTTTGTCCTCTTATGGGCGACCTAATTTCTATCTTCACTGATATGGTGGAATGAGATTTTTAAATATATATATATATATTTAAAATACCCTTATGTTTCTTAAAAATATCCTTATATTTAAAATTTTCAAAAAATATATAAACATATTCAAAAAGTAAAACTTGATTTATGTGTTAAATAAGTTTAGATAAATAAGTGTATGAAAAAAGTAAAAAATATTTTAATTTGATTTTTTGAGATGGATTAAATAAGACATCTACTTAGCCTGGACTAACAGGATTTTTTTTTTTATACATGTAAATGTAAACTATTTAAAATTCATATGATCAAACCTAGTTGCATGCCTAACCATTGTTCATTTGATCAGCATTACCCGTTTATTTTTTTGGGACATTTGCTCTGTTCTTGAATCAAGGGTCATTAATTAGCTAGCTCGGTTGTTCTAACTCGCGGGTGCTCCTTTCTGTTTCCATTCAATGACGATCGGCTCAACTCGGATGGAATTCATGACTACAGTACGCAGGTTAAGTTACATTTTTATTCGAAAAGCTTTTATAAAATTCTAAATTTCCTTTTTCTTTTTTTTTTCTTTTCCTAAAATGACGGTACTCTGTCAATATGGTTTCAGTTGTTGGAGACGGAAGTTAACAGAATGCAAAAAATTCTGGACACGACAGAAGCACAACTCCGGTAACTACCATATTATTCATCGACTCCTGGCTCTTTAATTAATTTCGCTCAGTTAAAAAAAAAAAATCTTCGGGGATTTTTCGAAAAATAGATTTCTATGGCTTCTCTGGTTTCTGATTGGGTCACGCACGCACGCGCGCAGGGAATACGAACCAGACCCCGAGCTGGCAATGTCCATAGGCGAGGTGGAAGTGCGTGAGAAAAAGCTGATGGACACTCTCGCACGTGTCGTCGAGAGGAAGGTGAGCCCCACACGGCCACTCCACACCTCAAATTTCGAATTTTAGGCCCACACGTACACCAGCTGGTTGTTCTGTTCTCTTCCTACAGCCGTACTTGGTAGTTGTGTAGATAGAGATGCGACGCTGGTCGTATGCATCTGGCCCAGCGAGTGGCTGACTCAGTACGTACATGAATCTGTTGCGTGCCACCTACGTACATGAATCTGTTGCCTGCCACCTGCGTGGTGTCGACTGTCGAGTGGGTGAGAGGCAGAGATGATCGCGCCATCTGGACCGTCTAAGATGATCGCGCCATCTGGACCGTCTAGATTATGAAAGTCTCTTGCATAAATGACAGGAAATGGTGAAAAAGTGTGGGAAATGGAACATGGAGTATTTTAGAAATCGTGTGATTGATAAGAAATGATAGAAATAGAATTCTTGGAAAAAAATATTAAAAAATATAGATAAAAGTGTAAAAACCATGCATTGAAAAATGTATGCCGATACAGTGCTCATGCAAACCCATGCTGGGACGTTACCGAACGTCCCCTGAGAGGCTTCATTAGTTGCCAGAAAATTGAATACATGCATTATGTTTGTAACAGCCGACATTGAAACCACAATCTTCTACTGACCGTGCCTAATTCATTTTTTTGCAGAAATATCTGCATTTCAATTCGCCACGGGGTGATCAGGTATTGCAGTGACTTTCAGTGTGCTTATATCCTACCAATTCATTTTGATTATCTTTTGAAAGAAATAACGAGTGAATTTAATTACTTGTCAGATTCTTTCATAAAAAAATTGCTTGTCAGAATTTCATGGATGCACATGAAGAAAGGTTTACATAATCCATATATAATCAGGGCCTAACTAATGGACCCAAGATGAACATTTTAGATGAAAAGACTGGTGGTACACTTTTTCATGAAAAATAAAAAATGATTAAAAATAAATAAATAAATTGATAAATTTATGTATATAAGTCAAGCAAATGTCCTATTTTACAAATGAAAGTGAAGGCGAAATTAAAATACTGAAAAAGAATGAAAATGCTGTTAACAATATTGAGGACAATGTGAACCATATAAGATCAGTAAAATTAAATTAAAAACTGATTAAAAATTATTTAATAATTAATTTTAAAAATTCCATGATGACGATATGCCAAATCAATCTGAAACTTTACTTTTCAATAAAATACATTGTCTATTTATTACATGATTAATTGAATTATTCAATTAGTATGGTAAAATAATATTTTTAAATGGAGGTAATTTGCAAATATACCCATATAATTTAAGAAATTACAAATGATCCTACGCAATTTGATTATAATTGCCAATATATTCACTTCATTATAGCTCTTTTATCACATAAGAATAGTTGTATGTATATGTAAATTATTAGGTATGTTTGCAAAACTAAATATATTCACCTAGTTTTTAAAATTTATAAATATACCCATATATGATTTGTATATATTTGCAAATATACCTACCACATGATAACCCAGTTGTAGTTATGATAGTATAAATATATTTATAATTATGATTAAATTACGTATAAATAATTTATAATTTTTAAAATTATGTAAATATATTTATCATTATAATCAAATTGTGTGAATATATTTGCAAATTATCACTAACCGGAGGAAGAGATGTGGAAAATGCTTTGGATGAGTTGTGAAAGCACGTTGTAATTTTACAATCTTTGCAGAAAATGCAGCCGGCGTTGGACGAAAATGGAACGGCATTTTTCACGCAACCGGCCAGGTATGCTTTGCATCACGTCATTACTTTCGTCGCATCAGTACTCTCACATCACGCACATTATTTGGATTTTCAGGGTACATTCGGGAATCGGAGAAGATAGTGTCAGGTGAGAAATCACGTGTATATATTTTTAAATGATTTAATTATGAGGGGGTAATCGGGTGCCGCATAACATGACTGCTCCTATGAGTCAAAATTATTTTTTTATTTTTTTTATGAATATGTAAAACTAGATGTATTTAACTCATAAATTAATTTTTATTATTTTTGGATACCTTTGAGTATATTTTTAAAATTTTTAAACATAATGACATTTTCATAATTTTCTGACTCAAAAATTATTAAAAATTTCAATATATTTAAAAATTAAAAATACTTAAAAGCATCTAAAATGGTAAAAATCAGTTCATGAGTTAAATATACCTAACTTTACATGTTTATAAAAAATAAACAAATGGGTTACACGGCTCTTTAATTATTTAACAATCTTATTTTTAATTTTATTTATATTATTTTATGTTAATTTCATAATTCGTAAAATGTTCTCTTCCTCGCTTTTTATTTTATCCTAAAATCTCGCAAAAGTTTATATTTCCAATCACCCCCATAGTATCTTTAATACCAAACTCATCCATTGCCGCACCTTTCGTTAGAACACACCTCGGGAAGCCATTCCATGATTGGATTATCGTTTGCAATGCTGACCAATCAGCGATCATGTCACCGTGATTCAAATTTGATCATGGCTTACTTTTGAACGTTCCAAGTTTGTTAAAAGATACAGTTAACTAAGAGTGGCCAGCAACTCTGTTAGTGCTAACTCGTAAATAACGAGGTTGTTGAAGTTTCGAATTTTCGTTGGTCAATTTACTCGCAAAAAAATAAGAACGTAGAAAATTCCATCTAATTCGGGGGTTGATGAACGACATTATTGTTTATTTATTGCGCATAAATATTACCCAGATTGTTTATTTGATATACATTTCTTCTATTGGCAGGCCTAGCCGGACATCCTTTGTAGACCCAAGCAACCAGTGGATGGGATCGGAAGCCAGTCCTCAACAGCGTTATGATCAAATAAACAGCTTCTACCCCAATAATAACATGTGTAACGTCTACAATCCCAACATGGGGCCTTGCCGGCATGTTGGCTTGTCGCCCTTGCATCCGGTCCAAATGCCACCCTACTCCGTAGTCCAGGTTTAATCAATTCCTTCCCCGTAACTCTTTTAACATCCCCAAACCTCGTATACTCACGGAACCTGACTACCTTGACCATGTAGGGAATGCAAGGCCCCCACATCCTCCCTATGCAAGCCTATCAACAGGAGCCGATCCCACCAAACTACATGATGGTATGGCACTACTTTTGTTATATTTTTCTTGTTATATATGCATGTTTTATCTTGTGGGGATTGGTTTTTTTAATTAATATTTTGATCATCTTGATTTCAGGGAACGATGGAGCATGAAATGACTATGATGCAGCCGCAAGAATTTTTTCCCAGCAACTCAACACTGCCAACACGTTATCCGCAGGTCTTTGACCTCTCCTTTAATTATTTTATGCAAAAATACAATAAAGAGCCGCTTAATTAGATACATGCAAATGACAACAAATGGAAATGAGATTAAATCAAAATTCATGTTTTGTACGACATGATTTCAGTTGTCAAAGAAAGATAAATACATATAATAAAAGTATAAATTTAGGAAAATTTATCCTTTTTTTTTCTTTAATTCAATCAAACCGACATGATCGCCAATTTGCAGCGAGTGGGGCCCATTTATTTTTACTGACCATCATCACGAAAACAGGAAACTACGGAACACAACATTCCTGGTCATATGATGCCTCATCAACAAGAGGAGACTCCATCTAGTTATTATCAGGTAGGGATCAACACCCATCATCCGGTGGGACTAGTTTTTACAGAACTTACACTGTAACAAAACTATTTTGAAGAGCGATCACTAAGTATAAAACAATTGAAATTGTAGCTATTGTTTGGCGATGATGAGCTCTTGATGCAGCCGCATGAAGAAGACCTTTTAGGCAATGAATCCATTACGCCAACGTCACCAGTAACATTTTTTCTTCCTAAAACCCGCATTCTAAAATTCTTGATTAGATTGCATTTGGATGCTTGAGAAGACTGAATTGCAAACGTTGGGGTCTAGTCAAGTACCGATGGTACTGATAAAAAAGAAAAACAAAGAAAATACTGATGGTGAAAATGCAATAACTGCATAAAACGTTGATGTTACATTCCTTTATGAGGCCCGACAGCTGCAACTGGATCTTTATTAATTTTGGACTATTGGCTGCAATCAGTTCAAGAATGCGTTTAAAATATTGGGCATATTATTATTGCTAGTTGGAACTTGACCGATTCATTTTCATGACCTCCACGGCAACATGGAATGAAGGATTGTAATGATCAAGCACTGTTTCCTTACGACGCGCACCCAGAGGTATAACTTCAACCTATGTCAATTTATTGTTATTTGTTGAAGATTTCAGAAGGTAACTAATCAACTTCAAATCTTGATTTAAACAGAGGCTACAACATTGGCTAGATGTGCTGCCACCTGTGCATGAGACAGATAATTGGATGCAGCAGAATAAGCCAGGAATAGGTGAGGTTGCTGGTGTCTCCTTGGATCGTATGAGGTATATTTCTTGAATTGGGTATGCTTCCTCAATCGTTGCAGTACCAATGCATTTAAATCTATCTTCTCCAAAAATGCAATGTGCAGGTATACTTCCTCGGGAATTTGTGCTGCAATTGTGGAAGAGATGGGATCAAAAGCAGCTACCCAACAATGCTTCCACAGCTGCAACACATCTGGTGATTACAGCTCTGATGAATGCCTTTGGGGTTATGACTGCACGACGGCCGACCATCCAATGGCGCATTGTCATCAAGATTGTAAGGTTGAAATCTTTAGTCAAACCTCCGATTTTGTTAGATGCTGTAAAACTTCTATTACTACGTAGACTAAGGTAAATGACTGTTTGTAATCATTCTCATGCCAGCAGGAAGTAGCCGATGACTTGAAATTCAACGATGTGCCATATGCTTCATATCAAGATGAAACATGCAACTCCTGCTCCAACATGCCGCCTTATTAGGATGCCTCATATTTCTGGTAAGAATGTGGGTACGACAACATATGGAATAGACTTTTATCAGCTCAAATGTTAAATTATCTCCATGAAGGGTTACGAGGGTAATACTTCCTGGAGTTCTAGTAGATATGTTTAGCTATTTTTACCCTTTATTTGGTTTGGTAACCGATTCTAATTCAATCAAAGATGACCTCAAAAATGTCAGACGATCACATTTCTGCTGGTTCGATAATTATGGCATGATTTTACGACAGCTCATAGTAGTTTCTGTGCGAATCGCGAAGGAGGTAACGATCTCGGCGTCAGGCAAGTGATCACTTGGGAAGTCCTGGCTTTTAATTATTTAGTGGTCTATCTATATGCAAATGCTCGGAACTTCAGATATTTCCACTAGAGGATCTGTCAACGAACAACTTTTTAATTGCTAGACAATAGGCTGTAAAATCTCAGTCGGTGGCACAGGCAACTAGCAGCATGATCACAACTTTCATACTTTTCCCCACTGCGGTTAGGAGTAGGGGTGTTAACGGATCGGGTTGAACGAGTTGGAGCCTAATCTTAATCCTAACCCATTTAATATATCTCAACCCTAATCCGTTTATTAACCCATTTAAAAAACTTCAACCTTAACCAATTTACAACCCATTTAATAAACGGGTTAACGGGTTGTGTTCGTTACTAATTTTCAAAGGAGAATTACCAAAAATGAGAGAAGAGGGAGTATCAGCACTCACCACTTAGCTAAACCTTTTTCAAATTTTGGAGTGATAGAATTTGGCCTTCGGGGTCAACGGAACCTCGACTGGTTGGAGAGGAGCAAAAAATTGAGCCTTCCCCTTTACAGGAACACGAGACGATTCACCATTCTTGATTTCCTATACTCCAATCCAGATTCCAGGCTGTCCAGCTTTGCTTTGCTACAACCTACAGGGGATTAGAAAAAAATATGAGCTGATCTGCCAGAGTGCCAGTCTGCTGCTCGTGGACTATCGAAAAAAATTAGTCGAAAGCTACTCTACCAATCTACTGCTCGTGGACTACCGAAGCTGCTCTTCTCTGTGCCTCTACCAGTCTTCTGGTCCGACGACAATTCCGACACCGAACCCTCCTACGGCAGCGTTGATAGTCTTCTGTTGTCGCCTCCATCGCCCAACGCCAATGACCCCACTACAAAGCTGCTCTTCTCTACAGTCTCTCAGTGAGTATGCAGCAGGGTACCCAAGCAGGAAGAAGAAAAACAGAGAAGAAACGGTAGAAGTAGGGATGGAATCTGGTCAAGCAAGATGGAACAAAAAGGAGAAGAAGAAGACGCGGCAGCAGCAGAGTTCGACTATTTGAGCAAGAAAGAAGAAGCGGCAGCAATGGGGATGGGTTCGACTTCAGTCTGCTGCTCGCCGCCTGCTCGTGGAGTGCTTAGGCCCACACAAATTTGGCGAAAGAAGCAACAATGAGATAAGGATCTGTTGGCACAAAAGATTGACTCCCGGATTTACCGCAAATCCATCCAGATGAAGGTTGCTTGCTCGTGGAGTCGTCGTGCGCGGCCTCTCAGTCAAGCGTCAGCTGCTCATGGACAATGTGTTGGTGGATTGCGGGATTTAGGTTTTCAGCGTGGGCGGGATAAGGGAGCGGGAAGGAAGGGTAGGGCCAAAATATATTTCATAATATATAATATTATATATATTATATATATATTATATTATATGGGTTATACAGGTTGAACGGGTTGGACGGGTTGATAGGTTGCAAAACCTCAACCCTAATCCGTTTATTTAATTAAATGGTTAAACGGGTTGACGGATCATAACCCATTTATTCAAAAATCTCAACCCAAACTCATTTATTAACGGGTTGCACGAGCGGGTTGGCGGGTTGACCATGACCATTAACACCCCTAGTAAGGAGGCATCGTCTGTGCCTCATGCTAATAATCATTGTAGGAACTCATAGCAGGAGTGCAAAACCAGCTGTACTATATCTTATTCATATAAGTTATTTATTAATGAGAACTATAAACTCTACCGTACTAAGGTGTCAAATAAGCTGCTTTGACTCAAATAAGCATATTTTCCAATTTATGTCAAGCAATTGCAATCCTCAGATCTGACTCGAGTGATAACTACATGCTACCAAACAGGTCCTAGCCGTATGCATGAACCCGACACAATTGGACATTGACACAGCTCGCTAGATGAAGTTGCTCCGGCATGATTTTAACAACGAACGAGTTCATAGATTTGGAGTCCGTTTTAAACCTGATGTTGACTCAGATGCAATTTGTCGGTTGTTCTGCTGATATCCAGTAGATGGCCTAATGATCCATTATACACGGGAGTGAGTTGCAACTTAGAAGATGATTGTATAAAAGAGAGAGTGATGTCCTTTAAGAAGTAACAGAACATAAAGAGTCTGGGAACAAAGAACATGCATACATCTAAAACAACAGAGGATTCCTGTAATGAATAGAGGTGAAAGCGTCCACAAGAATGAACATTCATGCCCCATAAGGTGAGAGCCAGAAGTGGTAACCTCAATAACCAATCAGAAACCCTCAGCATTGGTAATCTCTGGAGTACATCAGTACTCAACCAGGGAATGCATTCGATGATTCACTCACAATTGACAGTTAGAAATAGCCAAAATTTAATTCAGATGAACTCATACTGATTCCCCCCAGTTCACACCTAATGATGAGAGACAGCCAAAGCTTAATTTAGAGGAATTTTTAATGATTCTTTCTAATATTGGAACGTCCACATTTCCAAATTAGTCTTAGCATGGTAGTGAAACAAGAGACGTAAAGGGATTACAAAATCATCTCCCACTGCGCATCATGACGGAAAAGGTAGCTCGCCATGTTAAAGAAAGTTAAGGTGATTTCGTGGCCAGTAATCTGATAGAAGTCAACATATTTAACTCATCATGGGTAAAATGAAATTAAATCATGGGGCTCGAAAGCATTCTAAAAATATTCTTAAAAATTCTTGATTACTATTGTTTATATTATCAGAATTTCCAATTTATGTAGTTAATACATTACAATTCATTAGTGTTCTGCTGTATTCAGGAGAGTCCCAAATGATCAGTGATACGTAGGCTGATGGGAGTGAGGGAAAACTTAGAATCTGAGCGAACAAAAGAAAGGAGAGGATGATTAAGAATGACCGTGGTGAACCCTTCAAGTGCTCACCAGAATTGTCCCTCTGCAAAAGACATACAAGGTTGCTGAATGCAGAGCCCACTAGGAATAAAGGCTTGAATGCACTTAAAACGACAGACGTTACTCACAATGAACAGAGGTGAATGCATCCGCAACAGTGAGACTTCATGCCCCATAATCTGCTAGAAGTGGTGACCTCATTAACCAATCGAAAATCCTCAACAGCATTGGCTGATTCCCAGAGTGCATCGCTTCTTGTACAAGGAATCAATTCAACGATACACTCACAATTAATACCGAGAAACAGCAAAGGTTTAATTTTTTGTGATTCTTTCCCTCAATTCACATTCATTTCAGAAGAAATTTTTCTGATTCTTTCTCATATTGGAAGGATATATGTTCGAAAGCAGTCTTAGCTCATTATGGTAGTGAAACCAGAGATGTGAAGGGATTACAAATGCGTCTACCATTTCACGTCGTGATAGAAAAGGTTGAGTTCCATGTCAAATAAATGTAAGGTAATTACATGCCCAGCAACCTGGTTTTAAACTTCAGCCTTTGTGTGCTCTGTCTAATCACTCCATTCCATTTGTCTTCCCATTTTGCTTCTTAGTCATCCCCATCTTAGGAGCAAGGAAGATCAGCTCGTATTTAGCATGCAGCCATACACGCTTAACTCCATAGTCCATTCTTTTACCCGGGTCACGTAAAATCAAAGTTTCTGATAGGCTTATTCAGACTCTCCAAAATCATGATGATAATTTCTTAAAATCAAAGTTTCTGATACGGCCTATTCAGACAGTTCAAAACCATGATGATGAATTCTCAATTTGCACTACCTCTGAGCCGCAATGGTTTGTGATGTGAGATTCGAACATCTAAAAAGCACCCAAACAGCATTTCTGAGTACAACATTGAACATTCAACATAAAACAGAATCACCATGAGCCGATAGGATTCGTACCTGTTACATTCTAATGGAAATGCATAGACAA
Organism: Annona squamosa; assembly: GCA_035584095.1. Taxonomy (NCBI): domain Eukaryota; kingdom Viridiplantae; phylum Streptophyta; class Magnoliopsida; order Magnoliales; family Annonaceae; genus Annona; species Annona squamosa. The sequence continues at coordinate 77,970,446 of JAXCLR010000050.1, read as the reverse complement.
AGATTTCAGAGGGACATTCCGCCAGAAAGAATGAAGCCTGCATATCTAGCAAAGCAATTCAACAGGATGTTGGTCAAGTGATTCTTGCAAACCAACTGTGGATACCCAAAAGAGAGAGAGAGAAAAAAAAAAATCCTGTGCCAACATGTTAGAGTTTCTAAAATAAAGCGTTGGCCAAACAAACCAACTGACGATAACAAATGGAAAAAAAAAACAAAAAAAAAACAAAAAAAAAAAAAGAAAAGAAAGAAAAAGAGGCGGGATAGATACAGGAAGCTGCAAATTGCACCGAATTATAAAACCGCCAAAACTTGAACAAGTCACCTCGCGTGCAAACCCAAATGAAATGGTTCTCAGGTGTCTATAAATAACATATTGGCACAGGAATCTTAACACCTGAGCTTAAAGCAGCTACAAGTCTATACAATTTCAAGGAACAAAAGGGCAGACGCAGAGCATGATAACGATAACCTCAATTAGTACCTCAGATTCGAGTACAAGATGTGTCAAAATCATCGGGTGCCACTTTTGCAATCCAGCTACTAAGTGTCTTCTTGATCTCTGAATGGTTAACATAGGCTAGCTCATACATACTAGACAAGTTTACCACCAAGCTCTCATTCAGCGCCACCGTCGGCACTCTTTCCAGACCACCCTCCAGCACTTTGATGGAATCTGATAAATCCCTCAAATACATCAAGCAAAGGGCCTTGTTATTAAGAGCAACCACATCAGCAGGATCTCTCTCAATGCATTCCTCATACTCCCTCACCGCAGACACATAATCCTTCCCAACCAAGTACATCAGCGCCTTGTTCCGACTGACTAGGTTCCTGAATTCAATCCCTTCGACGTCCAGCCCCTCCACACGGGCGAAAGCCGACCTCGCCCCTTCCAAATCCCCAACCTGCATGTAGATATACCCAACCTTGGACACCAGAACGGGATCGAGCGGTTTGCGGCGGAGTTGCTCCTGCAACAATGCCAGGCAGATGGTGAATTCCTTGCTCCCCAGGTGGTTGCTGACAATCGAATTCACAACAAAGATCTCTCTTTTCTCCCAGATTCCGCCGGGCGCTGCCTGCCGGCGGCTGCGTACGTAGGCGAGGAGGCGGTAGAGGCGGTCGAGGGATTCGGGACGGTCGCCGAGGCGATCTGGAAGCTGGGCGTGGAGCCAGCGCAGGGCGAAGGGGAGCATGGAGCCCGACAGGTTAGGATAAAGGAGCGGAAAGGTTTCGAAGCGGTGGCGGGAGTGGGGTTCGGCATCGCAGTCGAAGAGATCGAGATCGAAGAAGAGGCGGAGGGCGTCGGAGAAGCGGCGGAGCTTGAAGAGAGCTAGGGCATGAAAGGTGTGGTGGATGAGCTGCTCATGGGGGTGAAGAGACGACGCATGGGAGGCGGCGGCAGAGGAGGAGAGCTTGTCGATGAGGGCGCGCCATGAGCCCCGGGCGGCGAGGTCTTGGAGGTCGGTGAGATCCCTGCAGGAGGAGGGATCCACGGCGGAGGATGAAAGAGGGTCCGAGATAGGACGGCTGCGATCTTCTGCTTCTGCGGGTGCGAGATCCATGGGAGACGACGGGTGGAAGTTAATGTGCGCCGGGATGGGGGATGAAAGGCGCTTGGCCTGGAAGAGACGGTGGAGGCCCGGATGGGTTTGCTCCGCTCTCAATCTCCTGTGGACCGTCAAACATAATCAATCAGCAAGAAATCTTTTTCTTTTTTGTTTTTCTTACTTGTTTCATTAAAAATTTTTCTAATAACGAAGAAAATGGGCTAGGCTGTAAACTGATAGGGTTAGCCTAATCCTAACCATTTATATAAACTTAAGCAAGGTCTCCATTTTAATCTTGTAATTAAAAACTATTTATTGAAACTAAGAATGTTAATAGTTATTGTCAACCGGTAGTTCAGCTGGTTTATAAATAGTTTTTTTTTTTTTGAATAAATGAGTTATGATTTGCCAACCCATTCAACTATATAATTAAATAAATAAATTATGATTGAAATTTTATGACGCGTACACCCATTTAATAATCCATTCAATTCAAATAACTTATTTAACACATTTCTTTCATATAACCAATTAAAGATATATATATATATATGGGAGCTGTTCCGGTGCAGTGATGCTGCACCGGAACAGCGGTACAGTGGGCTCAAAATGGGCCCCACATGATCATGAAATCATGATCTACTCCACTCATTGTATTTAGAATAATGTATTCTATTACCACAGCAATTTTCATCCCAATCAGATATGTATATGGGCCCCATCTGAAAATGGTACAAATCCAACGTAATAAAATAGTTTGA
>JAXCLR010000050.1:77918296-77960093 GCA_035584095.1 Annona squamosa | reverse complement strand
TAAAAATCTCCAAAAATAATAAAAATTGATACATATGTTAAATAAACCTATATTAACAGCTTCATGAAAAAATTTTCAAAAAAAATAAAAAAAAATAGGTGCAGTGCATCCGGGTGCGTTGAGGCTGAATGCAACCGGGTGCACTGAATTGGGCTCCCAAAAAGGGGTGGTACAAGTGAAATATTCGATAGTCCGGCAGCATGGAGTATTTCCCTTTTGGTTTTGTACGCTCATGTTCAATCAATAGTTTTGTTCTTCGACATTATTTCCCCCATTTCCCCTGCTTTTCTATGCTCTTCTTTTTCGTCTTTCCTTCTTCCCAAATGCAGCAAAGCAAAATTTCATACAATCAACCAAAGCAGAAGAGGGTATGTTTTTTTTCATTGAGTGCAGATGGCTCTTTAAAATCGTGGCAGTGATAGCAGTAGTAGTCATTCCATGGCATATTGTACAGAATCAAATTTTCATTGGCTTTTGCTCATAACCATACAAATGGTCCTCACTATCATTATTCTCTTACCTATCCTTTTAAATAGAACACAAAAGAAGCATAATGCCACATGTTGGGCTTGAGTGTTTTAGCAGTTGCTATCAACCACCCTAGTCAACCCTTAGGCTCTTCTTTTTTTAGTTTCACAACGATCATAATTACCTATATATATTCTTGAATAATCCGCAACCCAGACTTTGCAATTTTAAATTCTCGCCACCTTCTCGTCGACTTCACGATCTTGTATAGAGTATGTAATTCAATCTAGATTCATTGCAGCCGTATTCTTCTCTCTTAGAAAGCATGTTTGACCTGGCATTTCATTGAAACTTATAAAAGGAACCAATATTCCTGCAACCAAAATATGGGAGTCTTAGTCTCGCATGCCATCCTGAATTGGGTATCCATTTGATGCACGTTCATTTCTGCATGCCGAGTTTTATCTTTGCAATCTGATTCACTGTTGCATCTACAATACTACAATGCAATGATCTCTAGTTCCATTGATATATATTTTTTCCTTTGATTTGTATTGTCATGCAGTTGGTGCTTGCCTGCGATCTCACCAGCATAGCATACATACATATTTAGGTGGGTTTGTCTCCTCCAATGGGACATTCAGTTGCAGATGAAAATGAAGCGCAGGAATCAGACATTGCCAGTCATCACTCCTCGCATAGTCATGCTGACAACTTGCCATACATTCACAAAGTGAGATTGCCGCCTCGGCAGAAACTCTTCAGAGAGTTCACATCCACAGTTAAGGAGACTTTCTTCGCAGATGACCCGTTACACTCATTCAAGGACCAACCTAAATCAAGGAAGTTAATCCTAGGCCTGCAGGCATTGTTCCCAATTCTTGAATGGAGTAGGCACTACAATCTCAAAAAATTGAGAGGAGATATCGTTGCCGGACTGACTATTGCAAGCCTTTGTATCCCTCAGGTAGATAATTCATTCAATAACCTGTTTACCTCTAACTCCAAACAAGCTCAGGGAACCTTCTAACGTGAGTGCTGACCTCCGAAATAGGACATTGGTTACGCAAAGCTTGCAAACTTGGATCCCCAGTATGGCCTATGTAAGTCGAAATTTTCTCATTAGCGCTTGTATTCCTCTCCATCTGAAAGCATCGACTAAATGCAGTTTTTTAAACTTTTTTTTTTTTTTTTTTTCCTTTTTTTCGACCAATCTGCCAATGAACATTACAGACTCAAGTTTTGTTCCACCACTTGTGTATGCATGCATGGGAAGTTCGAGAGATATTGCTATTGGACCAGTTGCAGTTGTGTCCCTATTGCTTGGAACTATGCTTCAAGCTGAGATTGATTCTACTGAGAATGCTCTTGAGTATCGCAGACTTGCATTCACTGCAACTTTCTTTGCTGGTGTAACTCAAGCTGCACTTGGAATTTTGAGGTATCTGTAATACAGTCGTATCAAATCCTATTGGATCTTCTGTCAATTCTGACCAGTTCAAAGGGGTTTAATCTCTTCACTGCGTGAGGTTGCTGCTGCAGAAGCATTGCCTTCTCTGTGTGACATGAATCCAAAAAAAAAAATAAAAAAATACCTCAACTCTTGCAATCTTCAAATGAATCTTAGGGGACGTTTGGCATCGGCTAAATGAGGGAATTCATGGTAGATGGTGGGATTGCGGATTTCAAGAACAGTTATCCATTAAATAATAATCATATTTTTCCACTTTTACACCTGTATTCTAATAATTTTTCCTACTGACTATCTTCTATCAAACCTATTTATTTCAACTTAACCCCTATCTCTCAAACTTATTTATTCCAGCTTAACCCCTATCATTTTCTATTAGTCGCACAATTCTCAAAATATTCTTTTCTTTATTACCACTACATCCCATAATTTTTTTTCCATTCCACACTCCCAAACATCACCTTAGTTCTATCCATTGTATGAATTGCGTACTCTCATCTCACGTTTGAGTTTGTAAATTGCAAATGTCAACTTTCCAAAACTCATCTAGTGTATTTATTCTTTTCATGCTTGTGAGGATGCTGATTTTTTAAATCGATGACTGACTCTGGTCATATTTCCAGGTTGGGCTTCTTGATTGACTTTCTATCTCATGCTGCCATCGTCGGTTTTATGGGTGGTGCAGCTATTACAATAGCCTTGCAACAGCTAAAAGGTTTTCTTGGAATACGAAACTTCACCAAGAAAACAGACGTAATTTCAGTAATGGAGTCTGTCTGGGGTTCTGTACATCACGGGGTAGGTTCATTGCTGCTCCTAGTCATTCAGAATACTGTTACCTTCATTTGTGCTCATTGTTCTGTGTTCTACACCTGCAGTGGAATTGGCAAACAATATTGATAGGAGGGGTGTTTTTGGCTTTTCTTCTGATTGCCAAATACATTGTAAGGGTTCTTCAGCTTACAGTCCACATCTTGTCCTTCGCCTATCTTTGAACAGCTTGCTCACTTCTAACATGGTTATGTGACACAGGGAAAAAAGAAGAAGAGACTTTTCTGGATTGCTGCCATTGCACCTTTGATATCTGTCACTCTTTCTACGTTCTTTGTTTACATTACTCATGCTGAAAAGCATGGTGTGAGCATTGTAAGTGATGGACTTTGCAGCAATCAAACAAGCTATCCAGCTGTTCTGATTTATTTGAATCCATATTTCATTCTATGCAATCTATTACATTGCTTAGATTCACTAAACTGATAGTGTTTCTTATTTCTGATAGGTGAAAAATATAAAGAAGGGAATAAACCCACCATCTTTGCATCAAATTCACTTCACTGGAAAACTTGCTGGAAAAGGTTTCAGAATTGGTGCCATAGCTGGCATGATAGCCCTCACCGTAAGCACTTGGAATTACAAATCTTTTCTTAAGACAACAACCCAAGCTAAAGTGTACGATTTTGTGTTTATCAGGAAGCTGCAGCAATAGGAAGAACTTTTGCTTCCTTGAAAGATTACAGCTTGGATGGGAACAAAGAAATGCTGGCCCTAGGAGTGATGAATATAGCTGGTTCATTGAGTTCTTGCTATGTTGCAACAGGTAAACGAACAAAACTGAGGAATACAATCTGCCATAACCCTTGTTCTTTCTAAACACTAGACTAGCAGTATAAATAACGCTTCTAAATCATTTTTCGGAAGTTGAACGCCTATCTGGTTGGCTAGTAAAATTCCACTAGAAATGAAGTCTTAAATCTCTGACATAATTGAACCCCTATCTGGTTGGCTGGTAAAATTCCACTAGAAATAAAGTCTTAAATCTCTGACATAATCTTCAACAGCATTAATAACTCTATTTTTCTTTATCATTATGTATCTGCTCATTAAAAACCGTCTTCATTTTATCTTTGTGCACATTATTATCGACATGTTAACATCCTGAACAGCTGACATCATTTTTTTTTTTTTTTCCATTTCCGTCTACCCAAATAAACCCATTTAGCTTGCCCATTTGTTGTGTGCTTAACCGGTCATTTGTTCCTGTTGAATTGGCTCAACAATTATACCGTCTAGCAGCATATGGGTTCCCCTAACTGCGGATTGATTGTCTCTTTTTTGTAGGATCGTTCTCTCGTTCTGCTGTCAATTACATGGCTGGATGCCAAACAGCCTTCTCCAATATTGTGATGTCATTAGTTGTATTCCTCACCCTGGAAGTGCTCACTCCCCTCTTCAAATACACCCCCAATGCTATTCTGTCATCCATCATTATATCTGCTGTTATCAGCCTCGTTGACTACGATGCAGCCCTTCTAATCTGGAAAATCGACAAATTCGACTTCATCGCTTGCATGGGAGCTTTTTTTGGAGTGATATTTGTCTCTGTGGAGATCGGCCTTTTGATTGCTGTGATTATCAGATCGTTATTTTTAAGCTGCTTTTATTTTATTTCATTATGATGTCTGTAGGCATAATAGATCCGTGTGGCTCATACGTATGGTTGTTTTATTACAGGTCTCAATATCATTTGCAAAAATCCTTCTTCAAGTTACGAGACCACGAACAGCAGTACTTGGAAACCTCCCCGGAACAACCATATACCGGAACATTGAGCAATACCCAGATGCAAAGACTGTCCCTGGCATGCTGATTGTGAGAGTTGATTCTGCAATCTACTTCTCCAACTCCAACTACGTTCGGGAGAGGTACTACTGCTTGTTCGTCATTTCTCTGCAGCCGCAAATTTATCCCCGTCTGCTATATAGTCAGAGGCAGGGAAAAGTGTAGCAGTTCATTCCTACATAGGCCATTCCATTCATACTGGGCCATGGTTTTTTGAGCATGGAAGTTTTTAAGAAAAGCCTATACGATTCTTTTATACTATTCTAATGACCTTTGTCCACACACTTAATAGTTGAAGTCAGTGATAGAAACTGCTAGCCGTGGAATTAGTATACCATGATGTAAATTTTATTAGTGAACTGGAAGAGAACCAAACAAATAGCAAAATTTTTTTATTCATATCTCTACTATTTATTAAAACGGGAAAAATCCAAATCAATGATTAAATTCTATTTCGTGACAGGATCATGAGATGGCTGGCGGATGAAGAAGAAAAACTGAAAGTGAACGATCTGCACAGAATTCAATTCTTGATTGTGGAACTATCTCGTAAGCTTCTGGCGTTTAGTCTCCTGAGCCGCTTTCTTTCATGTTTGCTAATCATTTTAATAATCCTTAGTCTCTCTCTCTCTCTTCCTTCTTCTTCTTTTACACTGCAGCTGTGACTGACATCGACACTAGCGGCATCCATGCCTTGGAAGAGTTACATAGGAGCCTACGAAAGAGAGAAATCCAAGTGAGCAACCAGCCTTTAGTAGATGCATCACCCTCTTTCAAGTTTCGATAACTCAACAAAATGACATTGAATTCTGTTGGTTATAAAGATATAGTGACAATGCAAGTATTTAGTGAAAACAAAAGTGAAAATGGGTGCTTTGAAATCCATCGATCAGATGTCTTAGATTTCAAAGTTCCCCAGCAAATGTGTTTGTACATTGCTGGCATTTGCCTGCACAACATACACACCAGGCACTATGTTTGATACCAAGGAGCTTTCAAGGGCTATAACGCTGGACAGGAAGACAATAAAAGGTGTCTTATTCGGGAAAACTAGTGTAAAAAAGTCTATGGTGAATACCACACGTGCTGGCTTTGACACTTCTGATCATGTACAAAAATTTTCTTTTTGTGTCTGTTGCCACTCGCCACAGCTCCTTTTAGCCAACCCTGGGCAGGCAGTGATCAACAAGCTCCATGAATCAAAGCTCACAGAGGTGATAGGCCAGGACAAGATCTTCCTAACGGTAGGAGAAGCTGTGTTGACGTGCTCTCCAAAGATGGCATTTTCCGATGTCTGAGTGGACTGAAGTGAACAGAACAAGACAGATAAGACTAAAAGAGCAAGATGTTTTTAGCACTGCTAACGTCTTACAACGTCCCTTGTCTCTTCTCTTCGTTTCTACTTTTGGGTATTGCTGTAGAGTAACTCATGCTGCTGCTAGAAGCATGAAAGCAGCAATGTGCCCTTTCCTGGCCTTTTTATACGAATGCATAAGGTTGGAGAAGTTATGGTGAGAGAGTGGGTGAAGGGAAATTGGACTGTTGGACCTTTGTAATTGATCATTAGGGAAAACAGAAAGAGGAAAATATGCAAGGTCAGGAACTATATCTGGACCCAGCAAAATCATGGCTGTTGTCGAAATGCTATTCCCCTCTCTCCTAATGTGATCTTCTTAATAGCGAGTGTTGCTCATTTAATAAATCTTCAAGAGTGAAATTCCTATGACTCCCGCTTCCAACATTCATAATATATGACTGGGTTTGTGCCAAATACTCTCTGTTAAAGATTTTCTTCGGTTTCTATTTTATCTGCCGTGTCTCGATGAATCAATAGGACGTATACATACCTTGCAAAACATATGATTTTTCACCGCTTGAAGTCGTCCCCGTTGATTTTTGGGTCGACTTTGATAGTCGAGCTGCTTTGAATGAGACTAGGCCGGGTGCTTGTTGCGCTCTGTTCAATCTCAGCTCAATTGTGCTTAATTTGTTGAGGTTGGGTTAAGGCCATTTCTAAAATTGGGTACGGATGATTAATCCAAAATAGTTTTGAAGTACTTGATGATAATGGGCGATCGACCTATGTATAAAGGAGTAATGCCTAAATGCACCCGGGTATATTTAACTCATTTTTTATTTTTTTATTTTTTTTACACAACTATTAATATAAGTGCATTTAACATGGATATAAATTTTTATCATCTTTGGAAATTTTTAGATTTTTTTTATTTTTTAAAAATTAGTGACATTTTTAGTAATTTAAAATAACAAAAATGTCACTGATTTTAAAAAATTCAAAAAAATTTAAAAATTAAAAAATGTGAAAATTAATATACATGTTAAATACATTTAGATTAATAGTTATATAACAAAATTAAAAAATAAATATTTGTACCCAGGTGCGAAGCAAAGTGCCCCTAATGCATGAAATCAAAACACTGTGGGATGTATGATGACTTCATCGTTTATGTCCCGTTTAGTTATTGGATTACATTTCCAATAAGAAATTTTTGTAACGATTTGTTCAATCCATTGCCAAATGGAAAAAAGTTTTAAGATAAAATATTAAAAATTTCTTTTTTCTAATATTTTTCGCTTTTTAATAATTTTTATATAATTAATTTATCTATTTTAATTTAATTCATTTTGTTCCTAATTATTACTCATATTATATTACATTATTACTCTATTTATTTCAAAAAGATTTCCATCAAAAAATTTTCTTCCTACCAAAAATACCTAATTTTTGATATTCATGTATGTTTTACAACCAATGATAAAAGATAATGGTTGATAGAGAACATATCAAACGAAATAATTGAAGAATGAACAATGAAAGATAATGATTAAGGTACCAAGAAAAAAGCTCCACTTCTATGAAATCAGGTTACATAGAAGTGGTTCCATGTAACCTCATACATTTTTTATCGTTGGTTATTGATACAAAATTCAATCAATTTATTATATTTAATATAATTTATTTTGCTAGGAAACCAATTTTGATCGAAACCAAATATATGCATAGGCCTCATTGCTTAAAAATAGATGAATTTACATTTAAATTAGGAAAAACGCTTAAGTCTATTTGCACATGTATTAGGATGTAATAACACTTTATAAAATCATTTATTCACATTATAATGAAATTTTAAATGATTTAGATATTGAAAATACTACTTTAAAATTGATATTTAGCATTAAATTATTTTTGCACATTGTAGATGAAGACCACATGTTGATATTAGACAAAAGAAAATATTTTTATGATAATACAGATGACATGTATTAATATAACGGATGAAGTGAATTTTTTTTCAATTATCAAACCATAAAAATGAAGAGGATTACATAAAAGAGGAGTTTTATAAAAGTATTCTCCTCGATAAAATATAATGAAAAATAAAATTTTAAAATATTTAAATGTAGTCTTACGATTAAAAAGATGAAGAAAAAGGAACACGACTTTAAGACATTTGCTCAGTGTTCTATCGCTTGCGTATGGGTCATGGGGGACTCTGGAATTTTCTGAATTCCATCTTTCGGGAAAGCTATGCATACCTATAATTTCAAAATTCAAAGACTGGAGTTAGAAAATTTTAGTGGGGAAGAAAATCTAAGGGAGCAACCAGTCGTTGTTTCTAGCTGTAAATTTGACTTCTGATGGTGAAACTTTGTTTTTCTTTAATTATTGGAGTTCGGTCTTGAAATCAAACTATGTACGTGTACGGACTGGGGTCAATTCTCTGATAATTCACTTGTGCTTGCTTGTGTTCTCCCCAAAATTATCATTTTTAACCTTTATGGCGATCCAGAAACATATTTCTTTTATTTTTATGAAATTTTTTTTTGACAAGACTATTAATCTAGTTACGTTTGATTGATAAATCAATTTTTACCCATTTTGGGATGTATATATTTATATTGAATTTTTAATTATAAGAGTATTTTAGTCATATTTTGACAATTTAAAATGACTAAAATACCTATATATTTAAAAATTCAAAATAAACATATACGTATTTTAAAATTGGTAAAATTTGATTTATAAATTAAATATAATTAGAATAACAACCTTACAAATTTATTTTAAAAAACATAAAATGTATGCGTTTTGGACCGGTATGAAATGAGGTCATTTCGGACCGGTCTAAAATGATAAGGACTCGTGTTCTCTATCTTGATATTTATCCGCTGTTGCATTAAATCTATCTAGCAGACTCTACTTAGAGTAAAAATTCAATAAATTTCATTGATTAGCTTAAAGTTGACCTACATCTGCCACACCAGTACCATTTCATCTTTGCAAGCGATGGGAGATTGGGAGTTCGAAGAGCAGCAACCGTGGCTCGTGTGGAGAATGTGGCGTCCAGGCTCTCCTAAGTATTCATGTGGAGCGGTCCACCAGTCTATTTTTAGGGATTATTGTTAAAAAAATCAGAATATTTATAAGATATTTATAAATTATTGTTAAGAAATTATAAAAAGATCTCATGAATTGATTGTAATACCAATTAAGATGACGTAGAAATATGAATAAAAAAAAGCGACCTGTATCTTTACAACTCATTGAATTTAGTGCTTAAAACCAAAGAAAATAAAATAAAAATGAATCATATGACATTGCAGAAAAACAGTAGAAAACTTGGCAATTAATCACTTGAACACAGTTCGGGAGAAAGTAATTAAAAAAATGAAAAAACGAAAAATGAAAGAACAAAGAAATATATGATACTTATGGCCGTTGAGATCTCATCCTACTGCTCCACGTCCCCGTCCTCTGTTTCATTCGGCGGTCGGACCGGAGCTTGAGCCCAGCCAGCTGATCTTCCCACACCTCTCTCCAATGCTCCGATCCCACCCCAGCACCTCCATCGGATTCATGATCCTTCAATTTCAAACCCAACAATTCACGATCATACTCGCTGCGGGAGATGGGATCAGACAATGTCTGATAAGCTCGGTGAAGCTCCACAAACGTGCGGGTGGCGTCTTCCTTGCGAGGAGGAGGGCAGACGTCCGGGTGCCATTCACGTGCCTTGCTCCTGTAAGCTCTTTTGATCTCGTCCAAACCCACATTCTCAGAATCCAGCGACAGAAGCTGGTAGAAATTCACCACCCCACTTCCTTTAATACCAATCGATGCAGATGCTGCAGCGCACGAGACGATGGTCGACGACGACGTGCTCGTGCTGCCGGGCGTGCAGCTTCGACGACGTGGACGGAAATCAATGGGCTGGAATGCACTGATGCGGCTGGAACTTGCAGCAATGGACATGGTCTAAGAAATTAATTAGAATGAAATACAACAACATTGGCTGAGATAGATAGATAGTTGTGCCTCGTGAAAATACAACGTGGGCGTGTACTATATATAGACTGAGATGTGTGCGTGGGTACGTGGATCAGACAAGGTAGAGAGTACTAGAGACGCGTTTTCATTCTTGCATGTGCAGGATAAGCAACAAGAAGAAAAGACAGCCTTACGTGTGGAAGACTGTTTCCCTACGATGCTGACGTCCGTCACATTTGGAGCTGGCTTTCCCACTTGCTCCTCAATGCCGGCCTTCGATCGGTCCGTTTATGAACAATAAAAATAAAAAATTACGGCCGTCAAGCGACGAGGAAAAAAAAAAGGCAAAAAATTAATAGCAAATTTCAAAGGGTGGGAGAGTAACGCGATGGAGATAATAAGTAGGACTAAAAAGAACAAAGGCAAAATAAACAGTGTTCTTGTTCATGTGAAGTATGTGAAGTGGTTGAAATATAATAATAATAATAGGATTTATTATTATTATTATTATTTTGAAGCAAGATATATAAGGTTTTTTTGGCTATTTGATAAAAGTTTTAAAACTTAAAAAATTTTAGGGTAAATTTTTTTAAAATAAGAGAAGTGGTGTTATATGGTAGGGATAATAATAAAGGTTAAATAGAATAAAATTAAAATAAACATAGTAGTTAGATAATAAGTTGTAGATAAATAATTAAAAATAAAGAAAATTGCATAGGAAGTTGTGAAGAAATAATTAAAAAATAAGATACTTATAGAGAGTAAAAATTTATAAGTATGTCAAATACACTTATGTGCAAAAAGTGAAAATTTTTTTTAGTAGCGATAACTTGCAAACATATTGTAACTAATTTTAGTCCAATATTTCAATTATCTTATTATATCTCTCATATAATTATCATATCTATTTCTACTTTATTCTTATTTATCACTATCATATTCAATTTCTTCCATTTACATCTTGCAAAACTACTCCTAACTATCGAGGTTAAGTAGTCATGAAGGATGTACTGGTGATGTTAGTCTCCAAATGCTCATGTTTCGTGCCTCCAAATAATGAAGCAACATGGGATTAATCTGTTCCCACTCTTTAAAACATTTTTTTTTTTAATGGGGTTCCATGGTTCGACGACCCAAGACGCAGCTGCCTTAGGTTCTAACTTGGGACGTTGAGCATATAAATCCGAAGTGTGTGCCACGATGCCACACGTGTTGGCCGCCACGTTTCAAACATTAATTAACTATCCTTCTAAATCAAAATTACCAATTTTATTATTATGACGCGTCTAGCGTCGTGGTAAACTTGTCCGTACGCAAATGATGGAAACAGGTTTCGCCGTAGCGTCGTGGCTAACGCGAGCAACGGCTTTGAAGCCGGGCGGGTTACTATCAACTTGCTTCTTCTTCCATTTCCTCGGTTAAAAACCGTAATACGCCCTGAGGAAATCCTCCCAAAGGACTTCCCTGTACTCAAAGTGAATTATCTAAGTGCTCTCATTCGTCATCAATCGATTGAAAAAAGCCCCGCCCCTACTTTCTAACAGCATCTAGTTCTACCAGCTAGAAGCTGTAGATGGTCTCAATCAGCTAATCGGAAGGCTTATCCGCACGCAAATGATGGAAACAGGTTTCGGTCCCACCTGTGCGTGTAGGTAAGTTTGGGTAGGATTTTATCTGGGGGATTTTTGCAGATTTTCTCCCGTGTGGGGATGTTTAAGGATTTTTTCCAGTATGAGAGTATTTACAAAATGTCTCTTTCAAGTTTGAGGGTTGTGAATGTATTTAAGGGTTGTGAATGTATTTAATTATAATATCAATTGTTACGTTGTATGAAAATATCAATTAAAAAAATAACCGGTTTTATCTTTATTTAATTTGTAGTCGGAATCGTTTATTTATTTTTTAAGATTTGTTATTTTATCCAACAAAAAAAGGGGAAATGGGATTAATGAGATAAAAATAATGATTAAACCTAAAAAATAAAAGGCTATGATCCGGACAGTTATTTTTTTTTTAACAATTTTTTTATTCAATCACTAGCAATTATAATATTCATCAATTTAATATTTATTCGGAAACTCGAAAATCGTGTGTGTATACATATCCGTTTGCAAAGTTTGTGGTTATATTTTCTCAGATGATTTTTAACTTTAGAGCAGCTACGACTAATTATGACCTTTGCATCGTTTGGCGTCCTTTAGATGGCAAGGATGACTGGTAATGGAGCTTCCGTGCAAGAAAATTGTCACTATGGCGTGGAAGATCAGGCATGGTGGGGAACTGATACAGAAACGTAATTCTAATACAGAAAGAACAGGCCGGACCTTTGTTCTGTCCTTAGAAGCTGACTACACTAAATACATGAGGCCGGCTGATCTAGCTTCCCCGATTTCAAACAAAAAGAAACCCTTGGACGCCAGCACGAGGACGAGATTTTAAAACAGGGCATTGATCCAAACTTCTGAGGTAATTGAGGGTGTGCCCGGTAAATAATAAAATTTTTGGATGATAAAGTTTTTACATTGATAGAAAATAATGTGATATAATAGAAATAATAATGAAAAATAAAGAAAATAAAATTAAAACAGATAAGTAGGTTATATTAGCAGTGGTTTAGAAATGATTAAAAAATAAGATAATTATGAAGAAAAATCTAAAGAAATAAGTTTAAAAAAATAATTACGAAGAGTAAAAAGTTTTACAAAGAATTTTTTTATTATAAACAAACATTCCTTAAATTTACAAAGAGGATTTATTGAGGTGCAATTAGAGAACCGTGAATGCAGAAAACTGTTCACCTGACCCATTGAGTAGGCTCACCCGACCCAACTAACATGCGTGCCTGCTTTCCCCATCCGAAAGTAGTCCTCCTTTCATTGCTTTCATCCTATACAGTACATCTAACGTAGCCATTATTGGCGAACCTGCCATAGGGCAGTTGGTTTCGCGTCTGGGTTTTGTGCCCACCGACCGGGATTCAAGTCCCATTTCCAGCGGATGCCATTGATCGGGGTGCTCTGGCTCCAGCAGTTGCCATTGAGCGGGGTGCTCTGGCAAATAAATTAAAAAAAAAAAAAAACAAACATAGCCATTATTGCACTTGCTGATTAGCTAGGCTCACCCAACCCAATTCCACATGCGTGCATGTTTTCATCCGACTAAACGACAGACAGAAGAAAGAGGGATTAATTAATGCAATTAACAATTGTTGACTGAGATTAAAGGCTATTTATTGATAATTGTATATGCTACAAGTAGTTTCCAATTCAGAACTTATTGTAACGCAGATTAGGCAGCATGTTCAGACGCAGGAAGGTCCGTAAAATGATATTGCATTCTAATTGATCCAAATCTATTTTCATAAAGAATAAATATTTCCAAGATACGATAACTTGTATATTTATATATTTCAGTTCATTTCTATGAAATTCTTTTTTTACGTAGCCACTGTCATTTTTAATATTTTGATAGTCAATGAAAATTGACTTCATCTATTAGATTTTATATTTTATATTTTTTATATTATCATGAAAATTCTTATGTTTATTTTGTATCATTGTATATGAGTTTCATATATAAATGTGTAAAATTAACATAATAAAATAGTTTAATGCTAAAATATCAATTTTAAAATAGTTTTTTAATATCTAAATTATCTAAAATATTACTACTATGTGGATAAATAATTTTATAAAATATTATTATATTCTAATACATGTGTGATAATCAAACTGTAAAGAGATAATTAAGCACCTATATATAGTCAAATTTTCATGAGTAGATAAGGCAAAAAAAAAATTAATTATGGTTTTGTTTGTGAAAATTAACACATACATAAATTTTTTTTCGGGAAAGAGCAAATCGATGATGTGTGCTAGGATGCTTACCAGTCAAATGTTAGAGAACTTAAGCTATATCAAGATTAAGAAATATTTATTTACTAACTCGAGTGAATTTTTGTATCAAGAAATCAATTTATATTCTGTAGAGTTTATAACTAGTACAGATTTTGAGATTTCTAAGAATCTCCTATATATTTTAGAATTTTTCTGTATTATAAATATGTGATGTTTTACGTTAAATTCAGTGTGAAAGAACGAATGAGAAGATATTTTCATTTTATTATTTTTTTTTTTTGGTAACAAGCCAGTCACACGGAAATTTTAAAAAAAAAAGAGTTTTGTCACTGAAGGTATAACCAACTATAAAATCGTTGGTAATTAAAAGTTTTACTGTAGGCTTGTCGTGCCGGTTGAGGGCCGGGGTACGTATAAACAATCCATCTCATGTACCTTTGCATTTGTGATTATTATCAGATCTGATGGCCGGCAGAGTCTCAGGCTGACGCGGAAGTGATAAGATAGTTTAATTAGCACTCGAAAACCAATCTCTAAAGTTGAAAAACATACGTAGTATT
Source organism: Annona squamosa (assembly GCA_035584095.1). Lineage (NCBI taxonomy): Eukaryota > Viridiplantae > Streptophyta > Magnoliopsida > Magnoliales > Annonaceae > Annona > Annona squamosa. The sequence continues at coordinate 77,945,828 of JAXCLR010000050.1, read as the reverse complement.
TCTTCTCCAATCATAAGGACTAATGCAGAGCCGCCGAAGCCATGTGGTTCACCGTACAAAGGAAGCCTGCAAAGTGTCCAAAGGAGGGGAAGAGAAAGCGAGAAAAGAAAGGAAAAAGAAGTGGAAAGGACAAGGAGTGACGAAAGCCACAAGAGAAGGAAAGAAAGGAGAAGGAGGAGAAACTCAAAAGAATAGAAGAGAAAGAGAAGGAAAGGAGGAAGAAAGAAGAGGAGGGAAGAGGATGGAAGAAAAAGAAAAAAGAATAGTTGAAAAGGAAGAAAAAAGGCAAGAAAGACGAGGAGAAATGGAAGAAGAGAAAGAAGATTAGGGTTTACGAAATCTGAGAAGCCATATAATTTCATGTTTTCAAGAATCAGAGTGAATGCTGAGGTTACAGCATCTGTTAAAAATAACTGCAAAACTAATGGAAAAGAAAAGAGAAAAAAATTTTAAAAAGATGCTTGTCCTGGGGTGTATCTGCTTCAAGAACGCATGTTTTAAAAGGAAATTGGTTTTGAAATTAATTTTCCACCGCAAGTTCAGAAAGTTTGAGCTACTTTGCCCAAAATTACGGTGCACACATGGCAATAATTTTTCTTGAAAGTGTGTGCTATACATATGAAAAAAAATTTAATTGGCTAGTTAATTTAGTGTAGAATAGGAATTGACCCATTTTTCATATATACATATATATATAATAGTAGTAATAATAATAATAATAAGATTTAAAATTGCCTAATTAAATGATTCCTCTTTTTCTGCATCATAGACTTCATAATTTAAGACTTCCTTTGGCCGGACAATATGCTCACCTCTTGCCAACTAAGTACTAGTAGAACATTTAACCTAATGGTGTGCTTGACAAATGATAAAACTTTTGAATAAAAAGTTTTTTGGGTAGAAATTTTTAAAATGAGAAAAAATAATATAATGTAATAAGATAATAATGAAAAGTAAAAAAATTAAAATTAAAATAGATAAGTTAAAAAATAATTAAAATAGATCATTATAGAAAATAAAAAATTTTGGTTGTAAACAAAAGGGATGTTTAGAAATTGTGGGAGGGAAAATGAGGTGACACGGATTTCGAGACCATTTCAAAACTAATCATTATATTTTTTTCATTTTTACTCCTATATTTTAATCATTTTCTCTATCAACTACCTTCCAGCAAACCTATTTATTCATACTTTACCTCTATTATTTCGTATTAATCATACAATATTCAAAATATTTCATTTTCTATTCCCACCAAATATCACATTTCCCACCACTTTCATATTCCCAAGCATCCCTAAACACACCTAAGAATAATTTTTATCTGATGCATAGAATTCTGTGCCATGTACTTATGTATCTAAACAGATTTTTTAAAACAACGGTGAAACAAATGAAGTCCTACAAAAGATTAGAGGAACAACTGAAAGTTATATAATAGTTGCGAGTTGGAGGAAATTGGTAAGGTAGGACTAGATTCTTGTAATTACTCTCCTCAAAGAAACGATCGTCCCAGTTATTTAGCATGCATGCATGCATATCATCGGCCGAAGTCGTAAAAATGAAGTTGTATTCAATATCTATAGAATAGTTACAAGTTTGCAGGAATTTGATAAGGTAGGACTAGATTCCTGCAATTACTCTCCTCAAAGAGAGCATCGTTCCAGTTGTTAAACATACATGCATATCATCTGCCGACGCCTTCTCCCTCTTATCGGGCCGTGGTTTTTTCCTAATTAATGTAGCACCCATATGGTCCTCGTCGTCCAATACAACCGGCTGGATCGAACGCCTAAACTGCGTCTATCTAGTCATTTTGCAATCACCAGTCATTTTCGTAAAGGCGCCAGTGCCACTGGGGACAAAAATACTATCGGTTTGGATCAAATGAAGAAGACAGGACAAAGAACTCACAGCGATGGCTGTGGGATGGCGGTAATCAAAATGACCCACGAAGGGTTAGCTTAAGGCCAGATTGATCCAAATTGCTGGCAAGGGCACGAAACAGTGCTAGGAATAATTGTTCACCGGTAAATAGTGATCATGAACCATTTCTCGACTGGTTTTAAAGCCTGCCGTGCTCTACCTAAACTCCATAACTATTTCATTCATAAATTGGTAGGGCTCTGTACAACTAATGGAAATGAGCTGCACATGATGAATAAGTAACCTAAACCTTACGCACCTAACATTTATAGTTTACTATAAAGATTTTTTTTTTCCTACACCTTTAGATCGCACATACACCAAAATTTACACTTGCAGCAGCAATATTCAAATGGGACTCAAATCCAGAGAGCAATCAAATGTGAACTGTTGTGCGCATGCAATTCCATTCACCGAGTCGTTATCAGGACTTGCCCCTGATTCACAGCACTTTAAAATGCAGAAGGCCAATGTTGGTGAGAAACTTGCTTCTTTGTAACATATGGCATCAACCGAGAACTCGTCTAAGTTCTTCAATCAGCTGCATCCTGCTCGATGGTTCAATCTGCATATCATTCATGAAAAGAACCAAATTGAATTCCAATATATACTCAAATTCAGGATAAGGAAAGCATCAACGTATGTTGCTAGCTACACCAATGTATGTTGATAGCTACTGAATTTTCCGAGAGCTAGTCTTAAATTGGGAGTACTCTTACTCATCTTGAACCACATGAATTTTGTACTAGGAGCACGATTGTGGATATGAATTTAATCAACTCCATCTGACTTTGGTCTTTTCTTTTATAAAATAGACAGTGCATCTAGTTTCTTTTTTTTTTTTTTAGATAGGGGATAGTGCATCTAGTTAAATGGTATGCTGGTACAAGTACTTGCTGTGAAGAGAACTGCAGAAGATATTGAACTGATGGCCTACCTCACGAAGAAGTGCAGCCAACCCCTGAGGCAGGGCCAGCAAATCAGCAACAGATTTCCCAAGATGTGATAGTTGAATTGCTATCTTTTGAACACGCAATTCTTGCAAATGTGTCTCGTATTTTTGAGGATTCTCCTTCCAAGCAAAGAAAGCACCATCATCTTCCCAGACATCCTCTTGGCTTGCAGCAGGTTGGGATGTCACGAACCATTTCTTGATCAAGGCCATTGCCAATTCATGAGACAGGTGTTCACCAGCAGCATCTTGAACAACCCTGATCAGTGACCTCTCTGAAATTCTCCGATGCAATCTCTTGTAAAAAAATGATCTGGAGCTCACCCAGTTGACAACTTGTTTGATCACTTCTTTGGCAGCCATTCTGAGGGAAGTATCATGCAACTCTGCAAACTTTGTTGCTATTTGGGTATAAACTGGTAGCAAATCTTTCTCCCGGGATCTTATTCTCTGTTGAAGAGCTTGCACATCAGCTGACTCACCTCTCCCCTTCGCCTCCTGAAGCTTTGCCTTCAGAACAGTCAGTTCAGGGTCAAGTCTACCCATGCATTCCAGGAGCTCTTTTGTTCGAAACTTGATCTCAATCATCCCTTCTGGCTCAAGAACATTCCCTTTTGCTGTTCTTTCTGCATACATCTCAATGTGGCCTGGATTGATTTTTCTATCAACAACAACCCATGCACCTCCACGGAGCTCACCCATCAAGGGGATGTATACAAATACTGGCTGCCTATAGGTTCGCAGATTTTCCACAATTTGTGAGCCAGCCTGAAGAATTCCCTCAAAAAGGTCCCGCTGCCCTCCAGAGAAGCCTCTCCAGTTAGCCATAATGAAAAGTGGAAGCTCTTCTCTGTTGAAATCCAACAGTGCCTGGGCAGTCTTTGTTGCTGAATCGGGAAACCACACTTGTCCTGCCTGTGGAACAACTCTTTCATGAGAATCAAGCTGACCAGGGTCTGCAGGGATAACTTGCATCATTGTCTGTGTCTCAACCGCAACAATTCCAACAGGTATTCCACCCAATCTTGCCCTTCCTGTTACCACTGTTCTTGCCCATCCGTCCAGTGTTTCCACAAAGCTATCTTTATCAAAAATACCTCCAAGCCACTTGCCACTACTATCCTGAATGCCACGAATAGCTGCACGAGGATCACATGAATTCTCTGGGAAATATTCCACAGGCCTCTCAGGGGGATCCAAGGAACCCAAGATAGGAAGTGGCCCGCCAACATAGGGTGGGACATAGCTGAGCCAATTCAAAATTGCTGAAATACCTTCAAGATCATCAGACACAGTTAGATGAACAACCCCATTCGTTGCCATGATTTTTGGACCACCTAGTTGCATATGGGAACTATAGACTTCCCTCCCAAGAAGCTTGTTCAACGCTGAAAACCCTGTCAGAATTATGGGCTGGTCAAGGCGTTGAATACAACGCATACCCAGGCGAGCAAGGTATGCACCAATGCCAACTGTTCGACCAGTTACATAAGTCAGTGTAAATGTTTCCCTGTATGCCCTTGAATAAGCACCAGCAATAGCACCACTTCCAGTCAAATTCTCAACCCCTAGACCATCCTCTTTGCCAACTATGGTGTCTATGACCCATCTGATTTCACCACTATCTAGCTTCAACTCATGTGCTATTACAGATGATCCAATGTGTGCATAATCCTCAGGGGTCAAATACACATACTGAAACCCACGCTCAGGATTTGTTTCGTCAGTCCATCCAACTTGGAAGCAAGCTTTCACTTCTTCAGCTACACCAATTCTTGCACCAGAATTTGCTGCCAAATAGATCAAAGGAAGTTTCTCATCACAAGCCAGATTGGTTACAGCAAGAAAGAATGCATCCTCTCTTGGACCAAAGGATCCAGCTTTAAATGTAACATCATTAGCAACAGCTAAAATTGTCCTTCCATTGGGGAACTCAGGAGTCCACATCTCCATTCGCCAGGCTACCATGCCTACATCATTTCCTGCAGCAGATCGCTCGATTGGGACAAGCGAAGTGCCCCATGCCCCCTGTTTGTCAGCAAATACCAACTCTGTGACTTTCAAAAGATCTCTTCCCTTGGGTTTGTTAGTACCTAGGGGATGAGATATCCACAACTTTTGCAAGACTGTTTCAAATGCCTGAAAGAGAGGTTCTCCTAATTAGCATCATTTACAAAGCAAGAATCATTCTAAGGGAAGACCATAACTCACCAGTGGAAAATCATACAAGTAAGTAGTGTTGCTCTTTCTTGCCACAAGTCGCTTCTGGTCAATGACTCCCAGGGGCTGATAATGGGCAGTCACAGGCCTACCATGCAAAGGACCAGGAGCAGAGAAGGCAGAATGGTAGATCACTGCATGTTTGTTCACATCCTCAACTTCCCGATAAGTCTGCAACAATGTTAGTCACAAAAATATCAATAAGAAAGACTATCAGTTTGACATCATTTATCAAAATTAACAAGAAGAACATATTACACGGCATAGAAAAAGATATCTATCTGTAATCATCTCACATCAGATTTCTTACAAAAGAAAACATGGTAAGCAAACATTGAACTGGAATCAAGGTTCTGTTATAAAATATGATTTCACAACAAATGCGAAAAGGTAAAAGACTATGCAATTTTATAAAATGTAACAAACTTTGGTGGCCTTGATTCCAGAAAACAACATGGGCAGTAAACCAAAGAGAATTCATGTCATCCATGATGGTGGATCTGTCAGCAACAAAGCACATCAAACATCTTTAAGGAACTAGAAACTTACATGCACGGTACAGGTGTGACCAGTCACATTAGTCACCACCATCCTCCAAGCACCCGTAGCGAGGCCAGCAGAAACCAGCCAAAGCTTCACTTCCCACTCGCAAACAGCTAACCTATGCATCCTCACACCAAGAGATTCATGGATTTTCAATGCCAACTCTTCCAAGACCAAGCTAATGATTGTTTCTACTTGGCCAGAATGTGTATCAATCCTCCTGGTGTTGATAGCCAGAAAAAATAAAAAATTACAATAACATTTTTGAAATATAAAAATGAAACAGCTTAATTGTTTAAAATATTTACCTTGTATATGGTACAAGATCATCTAGCTGTTGCTCGCGTAAGATGCAAAGATACATATGAGAATGCTCCGATTTAACAGTAGCATTGTGCACGTGTAGTTCTAACTCCTCCAGGGCTGTCATTAAGGATCTCAATATGCTGATAGAAGTGAATGACATACCGGGTTGGATTGTCTCAATACCAAGACTTTGGAACAAAGCAAAACCTTTAGCAGCATTTGGTTGCCTTATAAGAGTACGTAGAAACATCCTTTGGACATTTTGTGGCTTTTCCAAAACAGTATACAGATGCCATTGGCGATCCCGAGATGGTGTGTACTGTATATTTTCATACCCTTTGAGCTTATCCTGGATTAAAGAATGAAACAACAAACACCAAATGCTCAGCTTCTGTTACTGATAAAACTCAAAAATGAAGAAGTGTAGGTTAATTAAGTAACAGACCAATTCAAGATAAGTTGACAGAGGTGGCTCCAAATGGCGTAGTAGAGGTTCCTCTTCATAATAAAACCTTTCAGGCGACCAGTGGAAGGAGTGTCGCATGGGTGGGCGGCCTTCATCCCTCTGTATGATACAGCTGATGACCCCAATGCCTGCAAGATGAATGCAGGAGCCCATGTCTTCTTTCAGTATCTTAGCTAGCTTATTAACTCTTTCCTGGGCCTGATCCTCATCACCACTGCAAAATAATCAAAATGAAACAATTGTTGTCAAGTGTGACAACCGGCTTTCAAAACCAAATTCATCTAGGGAGTCAAAATTGCTAAAATGCATCTTAAGAAAGTGCTGGTGTTATGAATCATTCAGCATTATGCTGCTGATATGGTAATGGTGTGTGCATATCTCCTTCTAGTAAAAATCTTAGTTTCATGAATAAGGGGGAAATTTGGTCATTAACATAATGTTAGAGACAATCATAAAAGAACTGTGCTGAATGTGCATTTAGTCAATTTGAGGCCCTAAGACAGAAAGGAGAACGCAAAAAGGGCAAGGGCTGATGTGATGAATAAAGACTTGAAATTCTTGAGTGTCTGTGCACAAATGGTCCTGGCCATATTAGGAATGTGCAGCAGGATGGATGCAAATGACTTCAGCTAGTTAGCATTAGGTTCTAGTAATGATAGAAGTGGTGGTAATGACAATGATTTTATCAAATATCCCTGAATGGAATAGGCCTCAAATGATCCTGATGATGGCGAGGTATAGACAAAGCACTAAGTAGAAATCCAAGGAACACGGTTTGACACACCTATCTTGCAGTAAACACATTGGATTATTGATGCCAACTAATGCAATATGCAGCATGTTGCCATGGCCACTTGGTTCTGAAGTTCCATTGGACAAGGCTTTGCAGTCAGAACTGAAACTTGAGCAATGAGTAGCTTCCTTCAGAGCAACATTAACTGAATTTGGTAGAAACTGGAGAGATTTGATGATAACCATGACTCCCCATTTCTTTTTGCAGTGTTTCTCCACCACCTGGTCATCAGACGCTTGGTCCCCTGAAGCATTTCTCTTCTCAATATGTTCTTCAGAGAACTCCCAAGAAGCAACAAGACTGGTGCGATGCCACTGCATCCGTACACTTCCCTTCACAAGATAGGGCTGAAGAAAAACAGCAGAGTTAGAAATGCATTGCACGGTTGCAACGAATAATAACAAACATGAGGCAGAATATGAAATTTCAATCCTACCTGGTATAACCGACGGACATATGTCTCAACAACCCTCCTTTGAAGAGTGTGGTCACTGTGATCAAACAAACCAACCAGGGCATCTTCAACAGCCAAAGACTCTACCACAAGGTCTTCCATCCTCTCATCAATAGCACTTTTTTTCCTGGGTGTGTAGACATGCTCACCTTCCTCTGTAAACATCTCCAGCTCTGAGAGATTTCTAGCAATGTTCGTTCTGAGTTCACTCAGTTTTGTTTGCTCAAGAAGTTGGCTTGCTTTGAGTGCCAGCTACAAGAAACATGGTCAAATCACACTCGATTTAAGCACACTGTATGAAACCAGGAATTTCAACCTCAAAAACGATGTAGCTTTTTGTCATGGGTTTCGCTTCTATGTAACAAAGTTATGTTGAATTTTTCTCATGAGACCGCATGGTCGGGGCCCATTTTGCTAATGTAATCAAAATTCAACCGACCATTGCATTGAGAATCATTTAGTTGAGTAGGAAACCAATTTTCATCAAAATCAAAAATGTACATGACCCTCATCTGAAAATGTCTGAAATCAACGTACCAGAATTTGATTTATATAAACTTCGAAGTTGTATTTGCAATGTCTGAACCATTTAAAACTTCATTTCTAGGCGGATAAATGCTTCTATAAAATATTCTTACATTCAAATGCATTTATAAATGGATCTAAGCATTGTTCTTAATTTACACATGAATATATGTATATATTGAAGAAATTTGGCCCACTCACAACTCTGATGAAGATGATTTCTGGTCCCATAAAACGAATCATGTTGAATGATGTTAACGGTTGGTTATTGTTTCTATCATCAAAATGTGCCCCATCCACAGGGTTACAAGAAAGGCTCAGGTGTAATCCAAGTTAAGCCAAAGCAGGACCTTTCATCATTTGCTTCAGATGTGAGATGACTGATCAACTCAGATGATTGAGTTACAAGCAGTGTCACGGTATTTTCAAAAATTGGACGCATTTCAATGGCACCGATTAAAAATTTTTTAAGAAGTAAAGAAGGGTCGAAAACTTGAAATACTCAAGACAACATATAGGTAATCAGTTCCATTCAGATACATTGTTAATGGAAGAAAACTGAGACAATTAGCAGATAATGTAGAGCAGGTCAGTCATCAACAATAATAATTAAAAAAAAAGAATTGGCCCTAGCCATTAAATGTCCAAAATAAATTCTTTCTTTTTTAAAAAAAAAATTTAGGTGATTTTCGTTGATAAAAAAATAAAATAAAAGGAGGGTAGACAGTCTGACAGATCATAAAATCTCTACAAAGTAAAAACAAGCTAGAATCTGCACATTTCACTCATAACATTTCCAGAAGAAAATAAATAAATAATACAACAAGGATGAAATCTTTGGCCGTATATGGCAGTAGATTAGAGACTAATAGTTCTCAAGAAGTGCCAGCCATTGAAACACAAATAGATCCAATGATTTTCTTGCAACCATGCAAAATCGAGAGTTCGTAGAAAATAAGTCACGAACCTCAGAGTAGACTGTATGGTTAAGGGCGGAAAATCGGATCAGCTTATCCCTGTATGCAGCCGGATTAGGAAAAACCAAGGCTTCCATAAGTCTTAATATCAGTTTGTTTTTCCTCCTGACACCCTGCAGAGAACATTTGCATGCTCGTAAGTCTTCTATAAAGGTGCCAAAAAGAGACACCAGAAAGAGTAAATAAGAATGAAAAGGGCACCGACATCAAGAAAATACCTGATGAGATAATACAATATCCACTACTTTCAAGAGATCCTTCTTATATGAAAGCCGCAGTCGCTCAATTACATCAGCCTATGAAAACATTAATTCTGGGTAAGTCAATATCAATATGTATACAGATATTCAAAAAAGTTAATAGAAATTTAAGGGGGAAAAAACCTTGAGGAGAAGAAAACAGAATAGAAATTTATAAGAAAATTTATACTGGACAAATAACAGAAAGTCCTGGGTTTTGATGCAAACATTTAGTACGTCTTCTAATGGGTTATGCAAACCTCTAGTACATATTTTTATTTAGTTAAATTTGGACTCAGTGAAAAGAAGCATAAGTAATTCCAACTCCATGCAAATAGAAAGCCATTTATTTATTTATTCATGCATGTTTATCTTTTCCTTTTCTAGGCTCCAGATATCCATTTATAAGCAAGAAAATTCAACATATGAATAATAGATAAATAACAATTTCAAAAAAAAAAAAAAAGCTACAAGAAAATAAATGGGGTTGACATAATCATTAGAAATTGCAAGGACCTGAATATTATCACTGAACAACTCTTCGATAGATAGATATTCCTCGAAGAGGGATTGCACAATAACACGGGCATGGCTTTCTCTTCCACCTTCATATGACTTCACAAGACTCATCAAAGGCTCCACAAGCCTTTCTTGTGTAGCTCTGTCCTTATTAGGACAGGATGAGAGATGTGCCTGAGGTACAGTCTCCAGTTAGAACTAGAGATTCACTCACCTCCATAAAGGGGGAAGATGCAATAAGGAACTGATTAACATTTCAGAGAAGTGCCACTGACCTCAAGAACAACTCTTAATATTTTGGCTGGGAAATCAATGTTTATCTGGGAGTTTGGCAACATTTCATTTTTCTTAAATTCCAGATCCAGCTGATACTCACAATAAACAAAGGACACCAAATTAGCTCAAATTTTGAATCAGCACACGCTACTCAAGATGAAATCAACAGAAACAGCACAAAAACTTGATAGTTATATTTATAAGATGTAATTAATGGAGACCTCATTTTTTAGATCCTTCGGAAGGCGTGTTGCTAATACAGCCATGCGCTCTTGCCATTGTAAGAAAGGAAGCTCAGGACTGTCCAGGCAATTCAGTAGACCTTGCACTACCTGTAAAAGATTTGCTACTCAGTGACCATGACCTATGCAACAACTCGTATGAGGAAAAAGAAATGGGGAAAAGACTTTTTGCTGAAAAATCTAAAAGAGCATTATGACTCATTATGACTCTTCAATATAATACATCTGTATACCCACTTTGAGTGGGCAACTGGAAGGAAGTGAGGTCCATGCAGGGGATTCCGAAAAGCCAACACCAAGCACCTCAGACAAAGCTATGAAATTGTAATGGCTGGCTGCAAACTTTATTTCCAGTAAGAAGAAAGAAAATTTTGTCTTGCACAATCAATTTTTTTCAACAAAAAAAATAGTAAAAAAATTCACACCCAATGGCCAATGGTCCAAAACAAAGCTGACAGGCAAAGAAGGTAGTCTACTGGTATTTCAACTGCTAACCTCGTCAATGTTAACTCAAAATACCTCAGAAAAGGCCACACATAAAATAAATGAAGTTCGAGATGATACTTTAGTTTACACTAAATTATTTCAAAAATATGGAAAAACAAACCCATAAATCACCATTTTTTTGATAATCATAAATCACCATTCAATGCGATACATTGTACACTTCATGATCACTTCTACCAGTGACTTTAAGAAAAAATGGCTGTATGATTCTACAACTGTTAATCTTGATTATTACCACTGAGATATTATCACTCAAAACAATCATAGATGGGAATTGTTACCAAAATATCAAATTTACTTCTATTTAATAAGCATATAAAAATGTTGAGGAAATAACTCACACTGACTTACTTCATCAATATTATGCTCATAACCTGCAAGAATCATCCGTGTGGAATTGAGACTCACAGCACATCTCTGGTGAACCTTCCCAGAAACAGCAGTAGGAGGACCCAGAACTGGAAAGCTTCCATGAAAAAGTTCAGCTTTTCTTACAGCTGATGGGTCATCAAGATCAAGCTGTGCTATGAGATCACCAGCCTGCAACAGGAAACAAGATAGTTATAAGCCTGTTTCGTATAATCAGAACACCCTCAACACTCAACTAAATCTTTGAAATGTTATTAGAGATTATAAGATCATCATTACTATAATATTAGAAAATGCCCCAGTGTATACTATTTTTGAAAACATTAAACAGGCTGACTTGGTTCCTTAAGTAGCAATCAACTTCAGTTAGCTAATTTTAACTTCAAGAGGCAACCAGCACATGACAGGCAATTCCATTTGCTACTTGTTTGCTCGAATCAATCATGTTGAAATCAACTTAGGTCAGCACCATTTTAACTCCAAGTGACAACCAAAACCCCAAGGGCAATTTCGTTTCTGTAAAGTTGGAGATCAGCACACACTGGAAACTACTTTACAATTGTGCATAGATTGCACTTCCACTTTGGTCATTATGCTCTAGTTCAATTAGGTTCTGCAACACAATTTCATTGAACATCCATGAATTATCTAGAATTTAATAATATCCAGTTCTAGGTTTCTGCAGGAGAGGTAACAATCTTCAAGAAGGCTGAGAGAAAAAAAAGATGGGTACAAACATGACAGTAACAAGACCACAATGACTGTATCGGATGGCTCACCTTCATTGCCTGACCTTCAGAAATCATGAAATGAATAATTCCAGAAGCAGGCAACAGAAGAGGCATGCACATCTTCATGACCTCAACTTCTGCATATGGTTCATCAGTGTCCATGTGACTACCATCAGAAACTAAGAAGCGAAGCAATTTGCATGGTGTCTCAGCAACTAACTTAGAAGGATCATGATCATTCTGTGAATGGCAAAGACCAGTATCTCATAATTACCTTTTGCTCATTTGCAATCGAAGAAAACAAAAAGAAACTTACAGAAAATAAGAATAACAGAAGAAAGAAAGTTTTCCATAAATGATTAGAATTTTAAGAGGTTGCTGAACATGAAGCAAAGCCATGTAGATGAAATGAAGGGATTACGATCTACAGAAGGGTCTCGCATGTGACTACAGAAGGAGGCATCATAGGACAGGAATCAGGATTGAACAGGTGGTTAGGGAGAGTTAAGTCAGGTGCAATGCCAGCTATATGGAAATTAGCTGTATTTGATTGTGCCACCCATCCCATATGTGGGGCATGGAATTGTAAGGGACAAGGAAAATCAAGAAGAGACAATCATATTCTTTCCATTCTATTTCAATTTTCTTTCCTTATTTCCTTTTGTTTCTTGTTCTCTCTTGACTTCTTGAACTGGTTCGATCCTGCCACATTGGGCCATTGGCAGATCATGCCTGTTGGTCATTGAACAGGAACCAAAACAATAACAAGGAACCCTCAAAATAAGTCATACACAAAATAAGACATCAGGTATTTAGCTTCACATTATGCTACCACCCCCTGCAATCCATGCCTCTTTGAGTCTCCATGGAATGCACATAAGTGATTGGAATTTTTAACTTGGATCTACCAAACAAAGTTACGGAAAAAATAGTAACATTACACCCTATGCCTGGCTTTTAATTCAATGACAACTAGATAGCCAACATAAAGGTTTCCTATAAAAGAAAAACAAGGTGAAGCCTGTACATTCACTTGGCACCAGATCAGTTTCCATCAACAATGTTATGCACACCTAATTGGTAGGCATGTTATTTATGGATTTGCATGCAGCAAAAGCCTGACTAAACCCATCCAAGTTGGTGGACGTTTTCCACTTCTTGCAACTAAGGCATCTTCAACAGCCATCTTGTGTTTTATTTATAGAAGGGAAGAATGCTGGACACACAAACTACTGAACCACTGAATGATGACTAAGGAAATGAATAGTAACAATAACAAAAACAACAAAAACAACAACAACAACAGGCCTTGCCTGCAATAAGCACGTCCTCCCATCAATGAGAAGCCTAGTACCACCTGCCTCTTCTTCTACATATATCACATGACTGTTTCCATCCAACTGTGACAGATGCATTTAGCAAAACCAGATAAGTTAATTGGGAACACATTGCATTTCTAAATAATTATACTTCACAGAAACATGTAGAATTACTTGAAGACATACCTGGAAATCCATGGAAAATGAAAGAAAATAAATTATGCATTTCAATTTCCACAAGTAGAATCAATGAATGGGAAAAATTTTGGGCTCTTTGGATATTATAAAATTTTAAGATTTTTTTGACAAAAGTCAACTATTACAAGTCAAAACAATAGACAAGTGAATTGAAAGAATCCCAAAGCTTGTAATATAAATGTAACAGAAAACCCTTTAGCATATTCTCTTCTTTGACCATTAGGCATTAGCATCTAAACATATATGCATTGTGCAAAATCTGTTGGTCACTACTGCTAAGCAGGGAAACAGTCATATGCCCACAGAAAAGCATGGAAATGGGATATGGAATGAAAATCACCATTTAGACTCAAGTGTATTTAGGTCCTCAAACTGTTAAAAGCATGTGAATTCACATGATACCGAGTACAAGCTTTGAGAATGGTGTTGATTTTTTGTTATCATGATAATAAAATTTTTTAAAAATTACCATTTTTTTTATGGAGGGAACTTTCAATGAAAAGAAAATCTAAATTAAACCATAAGGATTCCTGATCACAAACATCAGACAGTTGTCCCCTCCCAATCCAGCTGCATCCCAATTGCCTTCCCAGGGAAACTATTATACTGAAAGGAACTGAATAATCAAAGATTTAAAAATAGTAATAGTAACCAGAGGTCATAAAAGATCACAAAAATATTATTTCATGTTCCAGGCAAGGTTTTCAACTTCAGAGAGCAAGTCGCATAAACTGTAGTTAACAAAATATATATATATCATAGACAATAAAAAATGAATAATACGATAATTCCGTTGTTACAATCTGCAAAATCAATAAGATGAACAAAAATAGTACCAATTAATATGATGAGAAAGAAAACAGTGAAAACATCCTTGCCTGCATCAGCAGACCCCCATCACGCAAGAAATGCATTTCTGCTTCAATCTCTGATTGGTTCATCCATAATCGATAACTTCCTGGCCCTCCCCTCACCAAGTTGATCTAATAATAAACAACGAAAAGTTTAACCAAGTACCCAACAGTTTCAACTAAGAAAAGAAAACCACTCAGGTCATTGGAATAAGAATCATGTGGAAAATTACTGTGTATTTGCTGCCTTCTATGTTCAAAGAAACTTGAGAATTGACAAGCGATATGTCCTGCAGTTATAATGGTCCAATGATAAGAAAGAAGAAACAAGAATCAACAGAATAAGACAACACAAAAAACTAAGATAAGCTGAATAGCAGATGCAAAAAAATGCAATACCTTTGGTGGGATTTGCCCCTTCTCAAGATAGCCAACATAATCAGAGACCAAAGCTGCACTGCTAGTTGATGCTTTCTGTAGCTCAAAGAAAGTGAGTATCAACGAAACTTACAGTGTTGGAAGGCAAGGAAGGCTCAAAAAACATGGATAGAAGTAATTAAGAAAGATACGAAAACATGAGAGATTACTAAGAGCATAGACGACAATACGGGTAACAGTGTTGAAAGTCACATAAATCAGAAAATAACAATAGTGGTGCTTACAAAGAGAGCTCCTCCAACAACTGAAATGTACCATGGAGGCCTCTCAGCGCGAACTCGCATTGCAATTCTGCTGTCCAACCAGCCTGTATGAATCTTGTTCTCTCTGTATTCCAAGGCCTATTAACACAATTCGTGCATCAATATATAATCGCATATCATTATTCCACAAAGGATCACAGCTCTCAAAGAATATCACTTGGATTTTCATTGCAAAATGGATAACATGTAAAGTAAAGGATGTTACATGCAGAAGATCTATGGTATAATCAACATTTGTGCGAATTTCTCCTCGGATTTGGATCTCCTTTAACCCAAGAACCATGTTAGCTATTGCTAGCACTCTAGACTCTCCAAAAGCAAAAACATGCCCTGGGACAAAATATTCATGTTAAAAGATAATATCACAAAGATGATAGAATTAAATTATTCTCAGGAGCAACTAACTTGTTCAGGGAGAAATAGGCATGTAGGAGAGTCACTTATACAGTTGCTTACCAAATTGCGAATCAGAGAATTCATGAATGCCTCCCCCAGACTGTGAATACAAAAAACACTATATTCATGAGTCGCATATAATGGAGCTTTTATTTTACAAAAAAAAAATAATAATAATAAAATAGGTTATTGATTTTAGCATGCATCGCCAAAACAAACAAACAAAGAAGTGAAAGAAAAGAGAGTTGCCCATAAGGCAAGAAGCTTTATTGTACAAGAACTAGAGCATAGGTCCCAACCCACATGCATGAAAGAAAGAAGGGGGGAATTTATAAAAAGAAAGAAAGAAAGAGAAGTGCCATCTTTTACATGTTTTTACATAGCATGAAACTTAGCAATTTGCAGGTCAATGATGCACGGGACAAAAAAATAAATATGGGGCCAAGATTAAATCGTATGGGTCGCTCATGTCAATCGAGCATTTAACTGCATGCCTACATTTTTATCACGCAAAAAATGAACAACCCATCAGCTTTTAATTCAGAAAGCAGTACTCCGGAGAGAATTGTATTTTCTGGAGGTGGTTGAGCCAAGAAGGTAGGTAAAAATTGAGAAAATTATAAAGAACTTTGGGGGAACATCATATAGGACCTTATTCAGGGTTCTCTTTCCTTCTTCTGCTTGAAATTAAGGATAGAGACCTGAATAGATTGTTTACCTTCACTGAGAAATATGCCCATACATTTGGCTTGCTTTTGAAGTTCAGTTCCTATAACAAATCAATCCACCCCATCAAGTTCATGATAGAAACATATGTGACAAACTCAAAGTTTATAATGGCCCATAAGTCTAACCAGCACTTTGCCGCTAGTAGGCTTGAACCCATCGTCTGGGTCTTCACTAGTTACACGCACAGCTATACAGTGACCTTTTGGCCTTACTGATTCTGCCTCATCAAAATTAAATGGTTTGGAACTGATAGATGCTATCTTCCAGGTGTCATACCCTCCAGCAGGTTCCATCCCATAAAAGCGCCTGATTTCTATTGAGAGGCAAACAAAAGCACCATCATACCACTGAGCCCTCCAGCAATAAAATTAAAAAGGAGACCATATTGTTCTGACCAGGAATCTTCCAAAGCGGAATCCCCATCCCAACAGCCACTTGAGCTGCTGGCAAATTTATCTCTGCTATCCATTCTGTGACAGGATGCTCCACCTAAAATAAACCAGGCATTAAGAAAATGCATATGATAATAAGAAAGCTCAGTTTTGGTTGATTATCCACAGACCTGCAACCTTGGGTTAAGCTCCAAGAAATAGTACTCTTCAGTTTCCATTCTATACAGATACTCAACAGTTGCAGCCCCAACGTAGTTTACACACTTTGCAAGCCTTCTTGCTGCCTGCTCCAACTGTTTCACAGTCTCATGTGGTGCTACTGTAATTGGACCCTCCTCGATAATCTAGAAGATAGAAACGAATATCAAGAATTCAGGCAGTTTGCTTTGAAATGGCATTAGAAATTCATGCTTTCAGAAACAAGTCAGGACTTCTTTAGAAAACACTTTTACTTGATCCATGACCATGGATCAGGACATTAATTTGAAGAATCAAAGAAAAGGTCTGACAAAAAATTTTGACTACATAAATTGAAGCCATCATATTTGATGACAGAAGTTGATGCCATTATAGTATTGTAATAGGAACTAGCAATCCAAATAAAGTACAACAGGTGAAGGAAATGGTTACCTTCTGATGTCGCCTCTGAACACTGCAATCACGGCTGTGTAATGCTGCTACATTGCCATACTGATCGCAGAGTAATTGCACTTCTAGATGCCGGCTCTTAGAGAGACAACAGGATGAAAGGTTAGACCTAGTTGAACACAACTAGCTTTCGAGCAAAAAAAATGTTATCATATCATTCACCTCTTCCTGTATTAGAAGATAAAGGGAACACTTAACAGCATAAATCAGATCATAAAGAAATGTCTCACCTGGGAAGCAACCTTCATTATAAATATAGGGGAGCCAGGGACCTCCCCCTGAACTTGCTTGAATAAAGCCCTCACTTCATCATCATTATGCACCTACAGATAAGGACAGAGGACATTCAGATGGAGACTAAAAGACATCATAAAAAAAATTAAAGCAATGGTACATACCATACAGGAAAAGTAATTAACACTGTTTGATAAGACTGGATACTGATTGACAGGACAACTATTTAACAAGGATGAACATCAATGAGACTAGAAAAAATGATTTCCTGGCTCCTAAACAAGGATGCTGACATTTCATACGCATGGTCTAAGAGAATCACTAAACAGAACCCACTCTCCGCTCCTTTGGTCTTCATGATTAGAATAAAGAAGCAATCCATCATCTTCTTGGACCAAAATTGTAAAAAGGTCGATAGCATAAGTACATAATATTAAAATGGACAACACATATTCTCAACCTTTGTAAGTCATAAAATTATTTTCTCTACCATTGAGCAATATGATACCTAATGGATTCCAATTAGTTTTAATGACTTCGAGGAACTGTAATCATGATGAAGATTGGCAAAGCGATTTGGAGTATTCATCAAAGACCATTTACTTTGGAAAGAGATCACCAGCATGGCAGCATCTATACTTTCCAGCACTGTGATGTGACAATCTTTAGTGGAAATGTCCAGCCAAACTGAAAGTCGCTAAAACCAATACTTTTGTGGATGGCCATCCATCCACTTGAGCAATAGACAAACCTTTCTTATCCCTTTGCCACCGCCACCCCATGATGCCTTGATCATGGCCGGATAACCCACCACCTGACAACTGGCTACTGCCTCTTCTGTTGTATAAACACAAGCTTGTCCATAGATTTCCTCTGGAATAGTATCCAAGCAACTGTCTGGAGGAATTTTCACCTGTAGGAAATTCCAACCATTGAATCAACAAGCTGGCCTATAAAATTTGAATGCCTAGCTGCTGCAATCAATGAAATTAAAACACTAGAAAAACTCACATGTGAGCCACTCCATGGAAGTGTTGGAACCCCAGCTGCTTGAGCAATCAGAGATGAACCAATTTTGTCACCAAGTGCAGCCATTGATGCGGCTGGAGGACCAAGAAACACTATTCCTTTAGCATTAAGCGCTTCTGGAAGCTCAGGATTCTCTGATGCATGGCCCCAGCCAGGCCAAACTGCATTTGCGTGTGTTATCTCTGCCATCTATGGATCACGAAGTTACTGAAGAGTACATGAAGAACACATAAAAGTATTGCTAAAACTTCAATCTTTAGGCAGTATTGCAGTAACCGGCGCCAGAAATGATCGAATTATGATTACTTTTAGCGTTCATAATGCAAATTAGTATTCGAACTGCAACCAATTACCTTTCAAGTCCACATGAGAAAAATAAAATGGACTAGTACAAAATTTTAGATTACTTTTTCTATACACAGTAGCGGTTATCATATCCAAACCTGCATTTTCGCACAGGATTTTCAAGCCTAAATTCAGAGGAAACTAAATATATGCAGTTTGGAAAATAGTACATATTCAGGATGTGGTATCACATCACTTTTGCTCATCAATTGTCCATTTGATGTTGTACTGAGAAGTGGTTTTTTTTGGTAAAACACCCATGCCACCAAAAGTAAAACAGAAGGAAGGAAATTGAGGAGATAAGCAGCATATAATTAAAAAAATGAAAAAAAAAAAAAAAAAAAGGAATAGTCAAATGGTTGCTGACCTCCACAATGAGCTGCACATTAGCATAGTTATTATTGTTGGTGCCCCCAGAAACCTCAACAAACTGATCAGCAATTCTAATGTGTTCTGCATTGATTCTCATGTCTTCAGGAGTAGCCATGACTACCAACAAAATGGCTTTCTCTGTGCCAAAGGTTGCATATGCCCATGTTCTGATGCTGCGCATAAACTTCACAGCTGCCATTCCATTGTTTGCAATTAAGATGCTATGGATTGGAGTCTTCCCGCCAAGAGATGTGCAGAAGTCTTCCACTTCTGATAGTTTTCCTGGATGCCTAATTTGGACTTTACCATTAACCATCCCATTCCCACGCCAGAATTCACCCGTAATTGAACCTCTTTGAGCCTCAGACATTCTGCATATTCATCACTGAACAATCAATCCAACGATCTCATCCAGAGTTCCAATTATTCTTAATACCTTTCAATTCTTTATTGGTTTGGTGAAGTTAACTAGTCCATGAAAGTGGGAAGAAACAGCAAAATTCTCAGATTTATACCAAAAGATACAAAAAACAGCAACCCATATTGGTTGGTCAGTTGGACGAGGATGACAACTACTTCCATACAACTTACTTTTTCGCCGTGTATGGAATTTGAGGGCGCAATTCAGATCAGTCACAAAAACGACAAACCAATCTTAAAGTCAGCAGTGGAGTCAGAAATCGATCAGTGTGATAAATGAAGGTGATTGCATATCATCCTATCAGGCATAAGCTAAGAGTCGATGCCTAATAGAAACCTTAGAACAAATACATGAAAAAAAATGTAAAAGCAAACAAGTTCAACTACTAAAACAAAATCAAACACTGTTATCAAGTGAGAATTTGACCAACTCAACATTATTGCATTGCTCAAAATAACAAGCTCATTCGTATCCGATTCAGATCAATTCCAGAGTCCGCACCCCAGCAGTCCAACGCGCAGTACAAACGCAAGTAAAAAAAAAAAACTAGGCATAAAAAAAAGAAAAAAGAAAAAACAATGATTAACCTGATAAACGAGGACGATAAGGATCTATAAACAGCCAAGCCAATAAAGAAATCTTGTTCTTCTCAACTTGTTCCCGGGACATCAAAATTCAGGAAGCCCCGACAAGGGAAGAAAGCCGAAGAATGCGTCGTCTATCAGTGAGGCAGAGAGCCAGGGGGTGTTGGAATGTAGGATGGAGGAAAAGAGGAGGACAGTAACGGCTTTTATGAGAGACGTCCACGTGATTGCTGCCCGCCTGTCCTCCTCCTCCTCCTCCTCCTCCTCGTAGTAGTTCCCAACTACCCCTGTATGTCCCCGGCCCCACTCCTTCCTTTCTTCCGACATCCCACTCTCGCGCCTCATTTTTTCGGTTGACGGCAGCAGTTGCGTGTGAAACTCTGAAATCTGATGTTATTTTCACTGAAACCTTTGGCAGCAACACCAACAGTTCCCATGTTTCTAATGAATCTTATTCTAAATTTCATTTATACCTACACGCTTTTAAAAATTTCTAATATACGTATAAAGGATAGATTTCAAATATACTTATAAAGGATACAAATATCCTCATACATGTATAGTAGTTTAAAGTGGATGGAGATGATTGAGAGCTTAAAGAGCAATAGCAGTCCTCTATGAAAATCCAGGCCCCCCTTGGCAAGGATACCTTATCTTTTATAGTAAAATGATCCTTTAAGAAGCGTGGTAAGAGACATATATGAATAATACCCGTTCTTTGTGGATCCTGGGTTGAGGTAAGGAAATAAGAGGTCATTTATTCGGCCTTTACAATAATCATATATTTCACTTGAAATTTTATTTATAATCATGCAGTTAAGATCCGTTTAAAAAGTCATTAACTCTTTGTAAAATAATAAATATATTCACTCTTAATTATAATTTTATAACATAAATTCATTTTCCAATAAATTTTTAGTAATTTCATAATTATAAAATTATATGCCATTTGAATACAAATATTTAATTTGAGCAAATTAACTTTAAATTTGAACATATTTGTCATTTTATAAAGAGCAAATAGCCTATTTAACAGATGTTCAATGGTGAAAGTGTCAGTAAAATTTTAATCAAAATATATAAATATTTTTGTATTTTGAAAGTTAATAAGTGAAATCGTGGATAAAATTTATAATTATACGTAGAATTTATCTTGTCTTTTTGCATTCCATGTTTGGGTTCACTCTTTTGCTTCAATTTTTTTTCACAGGGTCAATCAACTCTTGGGGTCTATTAAACATTAAAATAAATAAATAAAAAACTCGTGGTGTGTATTATTCAGATGATTTTTTTTGGGGATAATTTACAGATGATTATTTTATTCCACAAAGTATTGCGGAAAATCATATAGCATGAAATGCATTTTGTAGGTGGAAGTTGGTATATATTCCGCTGACTTCGAGATTAATAAAATCATGGGAATTTTTATGGCGTCTTTTTCAGCCTTTTTGAGCCGTATCTGAATAGTCAACACCGGGGCAGCATTGAGAGGTTAGCTAGAGAATGCCTCAATCAAGGCCATCCATCGCACCTAACCTGAATGTTGAGCACCCATTTTGACATGTAAAGATCACAATCACCATTCTTAGATATTGGCCTCGCGGAGTCAAATCAGAATCGGCAGATTTTTTTGTAAAATAGATCTTGCAAGCATGTACAGTTGCATTTTGGCCGCATATGTTTTGACATTATGTGAATGGAATTTAAAATTTTAATTCTTTGCATACTGCAAATTCAATTATGCATATTCAGCGTCCATTTAATAAGAGGTAAAAGAAGTGGGTGGAAAATTTTTGAAAAGTTAGTGTGATGCAATATAATAAGGTTAATAATTAGGAATAAAGAAACTAAAATAAAATAGATAATATAGTTGTGTTAAAATGTAAAAAATGTTATAATGCAAAGGAAATAATAGGAAAGTATAATACTTAAGTATTTAAGATGTTACCTCATATCAAAAAGTGTGTGATGAAGTGATAAAATATTTTTTATTAAATTTTTTAACAAGTGAAATAGTAATGTAATATAAAAAGTTAATTCCATGTATACTTATGAATTTTACCTCTATAGAAGTCCAAAATGAATTTTCTTAAGGCCATAAATTGGTGAGATGGTTTCTCAACAAGGTTTAAGGAATCTCAATTTTTCGAAAGGAGTGGAATTGTAGTAATAATAGATGTCTTAAGTTCTTCTTATAGACTCTGTTCCCTTTTATAAGTCATCATATTTGTTGTTAATATCCCATATTTTTAGGAGATCTTATAGATAATGACATTACAAAGCCAAATATATAAGAGATTATGGGCTACGTGGAAAGATAAGGGTAGACACGTGTAATAAGTAGTTGATTTGGCCTCTACACTAGCCCCTTTTGCTGTGTTCATTGATTATGCAATGAGTTAAGTGTTATTAGTTTAAGAAAAGGGGTATGTATAGTAATTTGATTAATATTTGAAGTTTTTTGTTTGGTAATGAATTATGTTATGCAGTTTCGAGCAATATACCTTAATGGTGCTTATTTAAAGTGTGTTTAGGAAAAGATAAAACTTTTAATAAAAAGTTGTAGACAGTAGAATTTGTCAAATGATGTAATATGATATGGACAATGATAATGAATAAATAGAATAGAGTTGAAATAGATATATTAGTTGTGTTGATAGTTTTATAAAAATAATT
This sequence comes from Annona squamosa, assembly GCA_035584095.1. Taxonomy (NCBI): domain Eukaryota; kingdom Viridiplantae; phylum Streptophyta; class Magnoliopsida; order Magnoliales; family Annonaceae; genus Annona; species Annona squamosa. Next base: position 77,922,891 of record JAXCLR010000050.1, on the reverse strand, counting down.
GAAAAGTAGAGTAGTTATATAAAAATATATAAAAATATATGAAAAAATAATTAAGAAATAGAATAATTAGGGGGAGTAAAAAATTTAAGGATGAAAAGTTTTAATTCACTATTTTTACACGTTACCGAACATACCCTTATGTTCCGTCAGTTCCCGCGTGCCAACGGGCAGGAGCAAGGTCGCTAATGTGTTTAGGAGTTGTTCCCTGATTGTGGTTTTCATGTCGTGAATGGAGGAAAAAGAGCCAAGGCATGTGGAAAGCGTTGAGGAAGAAGCAGAAGCCGCCAACGACCTTACTGTTGTGAAGGCAGGAAAAGTGTCAGTCAAGGTAGATCCTCCTAAAGTTATGGGGTTCCATTTTGCTGAAGATGAAACACAAATTGCTCGTCTGCGACCGGCATACTGCATTTTGAGAGGTATGTCATACTGCATTTTCGAGAGGAAGAAGCAGAAGCCGCCAAAGACCTTACTGTTGTGAAGGCAGGAAAAGTGTCAGTCAAGGTAGATCCTCCTAATGTTGTGGGGTTCCATTTTGCTGAAGATGAAACACAAATTGCTCATCTGCGAGCGGCATACTGCATTTTCGAGAGGTATGTCATAGTATTGTCATTGATGCGAGATAGAGTTCATGAAAACCCTGAAGGGACTTTAAATATGTTTGAAGAAATGTTTAGATTAGGGATTAAGTTACCGTTTGGGGGTTTTATTAGAGAGGTTCTTAATATATGCAAAATCTGTTCGGCCCAAATAACACTTAATGCCTGGAATTAGATTTTGGCATTCAAAATGTTAGGAAAGAAGCATAAGATAATGATGAATTGGAATATATTTTGAAGATTTGTCACGCTGATGAACCCCGAGGAATACGGGTTTTGCGATTTTACACCCGCAATGGGGGGCTGCGAAACTTATTTGAAAAAATAGAATGACATATAGAGGGTGGAAGGGTATATTTTTCTATTTGAAAGGTGATAGAAGGAAAAGTAGGGGGGTTCCTGTAAAGTGGAATCTAACCCCTAAGGTGGGACTATCTTCTTTGACTGAAATAGAGAATCGAATAGTGAGCTAGTTAAATGGTTTGTTAGAGAGGCTAATAAATTAACTTAGACAAGAAATGCCGGCATACGACGTATTATTGATGGGGTTGATATAGATGCAGATCTGGAGTAAATTGCTAAGGGCATTGGTGAGCCAAACTTAGAGACCATGGCAAAAAAAGCAGTTAAAAGTCGAAGGCTTGTAAAAAGAAAAATGGATCCTTCTGTCGTGGTAAAATTGTTAGAGCTGAGGAAGATAGCCACGTTGAGATGGCCATGCATCTTGCTGTTGAAGAAATGGTAGATGTTAGAACAAAGAAACCATCACTTAAAGAAAAAGCGAGTAGCATTAAAGAGAAAGCCTGTGAGATGTATATTCCTTCATGGCAAGTGTGGATGTCATCCAGTTTAAATGATGTTGATGTTTGTACAGAGTTTCTGAAAGGGGTCCTTTTGCCAACTGAAAGTAATGCACAAAAAAGGGTGGAGCCTGAAAAAACGTTGTCACGGTTGATGAGGACCTATGTTGATGGTGCTTGTTCTGTGCATTTGATGAACTGTCATTTCAAAGAAATGTCAAAAAATTTGAAAAAAGCGCAGGAAGATTTGAGGAATCAATCAAATGTGAATGCTTCCTTGGTGGAGCAGGCAAAAAAGGCGAAGAAGGATGCAGATGAGATGAGGAAAAAGTGTGTGAAAAATGATAGCTGAATGTGATGAAAAAATATGAGCAGCAAATGCTGGGAGCCACAAGCGACAGAAACGTTGTCATACGTTAGAAGAGCAGTATAGGAAGTTTATTTATGATATGACATCTTTAGAGCAGCATTTAAGTTTCTGATTAATGAGCAGCATTTAAGTTTGAGTGAAGCGGAGAGTGGCCGATTGAAGGCAGCACTGACTATAAAAAAAAAAAAAAAAAAAAAAGATCTGGAACAGAGAAGGATCGAAAATAGATCTTCACACGTTCACAGACTCGTGAGATGGTTTACCAACAGGGCTTAGGGAATCTCAATTTTTCTTAAGGAGTGGAATTGTAGTAATAGTAGATGTCTTGAGTCCTCCTTCATATGGACTCCGTTTCGTTTTATAAGTTGTCATATCTGTTTGTTAAGATCCCATATTTTTAGGAGATCTTGTAGGTAATGACATTACGAAGCCGGATGTATAGGAGATTATGGGCTACATAGAAAGGTGAGGGTAGACACATGTAATAGGTAGTTTTGACTTGGCCTCTACAACCTCTAATTCCATTTATATACACGAACTTTCAAAACTTCCAAATATATTCATGTATTTTGTGTAAATTCCATTTATAATCACGTCATTATGGATTTATTAAAGTGTCCATTAGTCTCATATGAAATGACAAATATGCCGATTTAATTATAATTTTATAGCTAAAATTCATATTCTAATAAATTTTTAATAATTCTACAATTATAAAATCATCTATTATTTGAATATGAATTTTTAACTTTAAACAAACTTATTTCAAATTATATTAAGACGTGAATATATTTATCATTTCATATAAGGTTGATGGCACCTTTATAAATTTCTAATGGTGTGAGTATAAGTTGAATTTTAAGTAAAATACTTGGGTATATTTGAAAATTTTTAAAACTCGTAGGTATAAGTATAATTGCGGATAAATTGTGTTGGAATGTATAGTATTTGTCCTATAATTGATATAAACTTTAATAGTAAGGAGAATAAATTTAAAATAAATAGACTAGTTACATAAAAAAAATATGAAAAAATAATTGAACTATAGAGATAATAAAAAAAAAGTATAATAAATTAATTGTTAAAATATTAAATCATATCAAAATCATGTAAGAAAAACTGATATTTTTTAATTTTTGCCAATTCTAGAGTCGAGTTCCTTAGTCTATTTTAAAATTTAATGTTCGCATTCCCGTGCTTGGATTCATGGGTACTATACTATCTATGATTTTTTTTTTTTTTTTTTTTTTTTTAAAATCTCTTACAACTATGCTATCCCCACTGGAGATAAATGCTCTCTAACAAGATTCGAACACCGCATGAATCGCCCGGGGCCTTGGGCTTACAGCCTCACAGGTACCATTTTAAAAGCGTGCACTGCATGTTTGGGCTACAGCTACTGCTGGTGGTGGATGCCAATGGGCAACTAGCAACCAACGCTTGCACTTGACCACGTGGCAGCAGTTGGACATGGACCCATGCAGGGAAGCAATGATCACATAGATAGTCTGAAATTTTGACATATCGTTCATTAAGCTTACTCCTTTGTGAATCTACCCTTAATTTATCAAATGTTCAAAAAGTGGCCGCAATTAAATATATAGATGGACCATTTAATTTAAAGGGCAGATTTTTTCTTTTATTACATTATACAGAGATAACACTTCCTTCCACATCTTAACAACATCAATCCCCGTATCATTAGAATTCACTTAAATATTTAGTACATGCGTCTGCATGGAGGGTTACTTCTGTATTTAGTATAATGAATTAATAATTAAAAAGAGTGCAGCCCAAATCTATGTTCTTGGGTCGACAGCTAAAAATACATCCGACGAAAAGCTGTCCGGGTGGAGTCCAGCCAATTGTTAGTAGTCCTTCTGTAAAGACTCAAGCTATTCCACGTAAATTTGAAATTTTTTATTTTAAAAAAGTTTTAAGGTGTTCGCCTATCATATCAATCGTCTTATGACTTCTTACTCTTCTATTTTATATGTAATTGCGCTAACCTGAGGTTGGACAAGTTTCCTTCGACTCTCAGTTCTCTATCCACAAGCAATGACATGAGCAGGCCTTACCAAAAGTTGGATACACGTCTATGGGCCAGGCTTCGTTGGCCCATACCAATTGCTTAACACCGAATTTTGACCTCTAAGTGAGGGCTACTTGAGGTTTAGAGTGTGTTTAAGAATAAGTGAAAGTTGTCAAGTTAAAACTTCTTAATCTAAAATTTTTCACTTTCCACAATTATTTTATTTTTAATAATTTTTTACATTTTTCTATACAATTACCTTACTTTTCAATCATTTCTACATAACTACTAATACAACTAACTTATTTATTTCAACTTTATCTTATTTATTTTTCATCATTACTCTTATCATATCACATCATTTGACGACTTCTACTCACTATAACTTTTCATCAAAAGTTTTATTCATTTCTAAACATACCATTAGGCTTCGTTTGGCCTGAAGGCTTTGCTTTGGATAATTTCATTCTATACACTTTTATTCGCTTTTTTAAAACTCAATTAACTCTTTCAAAAACATACAAACTGCAGAAGTTTATAACGCCCTGCTAAACGACCATTTCAATCGAGTGCGTAGACTTTTATCCGAAAGCTCCCACGGCCTTTCTATTATAAGCATAAAGCGAGACGGAGCCTTGGTTTTTATACTGAGGGCCGATCTTTTCAGACCGGTTGGAAATCCGGTGATTTCCGACCGGTCCAAAAATATATATATTTTTATTTTTTTTGAAAAATAATTTTATAAACTTGTTAATCTAGTTATATTTAATTTATAAACCAAGTTTTATTATTTTTGG
>JAXCLR010000050.1:77871392-77885665 GCA_035584095.1 Annona squamosa | reverse complement strand
AGTCCCCATCTTAAAATGGTGCAAAATCAACGTAATAAAATAATTTAATGTAAATATCAAGTTTAAAGTGGTTTTTTTAACATCTAAACCGTCTGAAGTATGATTTATATATGGATAAATGAGTGTATAAAGTTTCGTTACAATCTAACATGTGTGGAGTCCATTTTACAGTGGACTGCACCGTAATTATAATGCAGACCGACTTCACATGATCGGATCTATATATATATATGTGCAAATCATGATATTTTTTATTATTTATTTAGCTTTGAATTTTATCATGTAAAAAAGACTTACAATTGATGATAACTGGAATGATTGAGTAAATATAAACCCATTAAAATTGACCATTTGATTGTCAAACTAAGTTTATTATTAACATGAAATGAGTAATGGTACTTATTTTCCTTAGCTTAGAACTCATCAGACTATTATAATAAGAGGACATAAAGTAGAGAGGTTCTGATTTATTGAAATTTCAATTTTACCATTATTAATGTCAAGTTAAAACTTTTTATTCTAAAACTTTTCTTTTTCGATAACTATCTTATTTTTTAATCATTTCTTCACATCTTCTTATACTACTAATATATTTTTCAATTATTTCTACATAATTATTTATGCAACTAACATATCTATTTTAACTTTATTCTCTTTATTCATCATTGTTAGTCTTATCATATCACACTATTTTCTTTCAATTCAAAATTTTTTATATTAAAATAATTTTATTCAAAAGTTTTATCACTTCCAAAACACATCATAAATTGAAGCTTGTCACAAATTAGATAGTCCAAAATTCATGACATGCACGACGGAAACGTGCTAAGGCTAGTTAGGAAGATGCCGCCGCATATTGGTGGATCACCAGCGTAGGACACAATTATCGGCCGAGATGGTTCCAAAATTCTGGCTTTTGAGAAAAAAATGAAGAAGAAGAAGAAAAAAAAAAAAAACTTGAATGTTGGTGATGAGGTGTGCAGACGCTTGCCACCGGTTACTTAAACACCAGTTCGAAATACTTTAATTATTTTTCTATTGACTTCAAATACGTCAGCTAAGATTATTTATTTTCCTTGCAAGGATACTGATCCCAACAATCGACCTGGACAGGTAATCGTCGTGGGTCCTATGTTCATTTCTTATGTACCCTATTTTCTTTCTTTACATTTCTACCAATCTCAAGACCATTTCAGGCCCACCATAAGTTTGTGGTTGGGAAACTCATACATTGGAAATCAAACTGGTTGGACAGATTCTGTTTTGAAATTTATGCAACATGAGGTGGTGGACCTAATTAATTAGTTCGATCATAAGAAAGGATTATTTTTTTAAAAAAAATTAAATTAAATACCCATCAGTGCTTGGATTAGGGGTTAAAAAAAAATGAGCTCATTCCACACGAGAGGGAGGAATCCACTGCAGGGGTTAAAAAAAAAAAACAGCACAAAGTTGCTGACGATTCTTTCTTCCACCTTTTTTCTATTCGACATGATGACGTTGCATCATGCATCGATTCTTCTAATCTTGACAAGTCATTTCCTTTCAATGGAAAGGAAGGAAGAAGGATCCACACAGCAATTCGAGCAAAACTCCCCACACCCCTCCCTCTTACACCTTTTCGGCTTTTCCCGACCCCCCCACCAAAAACCGCATGTCCTTGCCAACCGGCCATGATATCATAGACAGTATGCGAAGACCAGACAAAACATGGACGTGACAGTCCGTGTAGGATTTACTGTTTACTAAATCTCTAATGATTCTATGGGTGATGATTCGATACGGCTGCAGACTCCCAGCAGCCCCTACTTTTTTTCAAATTTATACCATGTATTGTGTTTGACACCACTTAGTTTTATCTTACAACCAAAAGTATCTTCAATTGGAAAATTCACATTCTGTAAAAAATTATCATCTTTTGAGAGTCAATTTCTTTTTGAAAAATGTATACTATATAGCGTATGAAAGTTTTCAGTGCATGTGATTTTTGAAATTGCAAGTAAATGCAAGTGGATAAACACGATACGTATTTAGATATGGGAAAAAAATAATTTAAAATTTAAAAACAAAAGAACAATTATTGAATCATTACGCGAGGATTTATTACTCGTGATGTCTGCATAAAGTGAATATGAATGAAATAGATCATCTTTTTCTTTAAAAAGATTATAAATAAGTATGGAATTCTAGTTAATGTCGTATCAGAAAGATCCCAAAAGAAAACTATTTTTTCTTCTGTTGCACTTTTTTGTGTTTAGACCTTATACAGTGAACTAGACACAAACCCAGAGAGCCCAGTAAAAAGATATCTGGGGCTACATCGTCATAGTTCCCGAGGGTGGCAGCAAAGGAAATTATAAAAATGCTAAGTGCACTACTCGCTAAATCGGTTTCCCACAAAAAAAAAAAATCCTCCTTCGAACATCAATCAAAGATAAAAGACGCAATGCGTCATTGGATTAACTAGAACTCAGAAAAACAGGTGCATGAAATTGACCTTCCATGCCATTAGTCAGATTTCGCCTCCAGCCACCAAGAACTCGCCCTCACAGACCACCTCCCCGCCCACGTATGCTTTGCCTTCCATCTTAGCTACTGCAGTCGGTCCTCGCGTCCTCTTCAACAATGTCATCCGCATCACTAAGGTGTCCCCTGCAACCACGGGCTTTCGAAACCTCACCTTGTCAATCCCCGCAAAAACGAAGTTATCCCGAGAGAAACCCATTTCTGGCTGCAGCATGACTATGCCGCCAACCTGAGCCAAGGCCTGCTCACCACATTCACGGACAACATGAGCACAGAACAAATTCCAAATGTTTCTGCAGGAGAAAGTAAGCATGCCCACTAGCTGAGATTTGCATTTGTTCAACGCAAGACTGCAAATCTTGCACACATCCATGTCCCCTCTAACCGAACTACTCCAGCTTTTGATGATATCATCAATTCCTGTTGCATTTCCCCACTGCTACACAATGCTTCCAATCCAAATCTCCCCAGAAAATTCTATCAGGGGAAGAAAAAAAGATCTCCCCAGAAAAAGGTAGGCTAGTTCACACATAGTCATATGCGCAAGAGAACATGTATAGAACTCTCTGCAGGCTTAATATTAATACTGATTAAGCAGATTACTCTTGGTCAACAACAACGAGAAGGAAATAGAACGCTGCCTATTTTTTTGATAGAATGTTGCCTATTTAAAGTCATGAATGAAGCAATAGCACTTGCAACCCAGTCCAGGTGAAGGATGCAGAGGCTATGACCATCATCTAGTTTAATGAATTACAGAGGACTTGAATCCATAGCATCTTAACCTGGATAACGGATACTGTCTCAGAAACATAATCACATTAACAGCAAATCAGTCGTCATCCAAGTAAAGATGCTCTTAGTTTGCAGTCAGGCATCTCCTTCAATTTATTTGGGTTACAAGGGGGAATATTAGAACCATGACTCAGTTTTAGATCTAAATCCAGTTGCGAACATTATTCGTTCTTAAAAATTGATAATAACTTGTTTTGGTCAATTGCCAGTAGTAGAGTGTGCTCCATGAAATTTATCCATACGGTTGTACAAATTCAGTGAATATGGTTTAGCAATCCCACCGTTTTGACCAAAATTCAGGATATAAAGCAAGATTAATCAAACATTCTCCATGTACAGAAGACTAATTATTAGTGCATGTCCTAGACAAGGTAGTAGGCATGCATGTTCTGGTCTTCCTGCTGAAAACAATCAAGATAGCCGTGAAATAAGCAAATAAGGAGGATTTCCCTCAGCAATGTACTTCGAAGGAAACACTAACTACCAAGAGCATGAATCATATCATTTCTGCCCAATCGAATTACAAACAAAATAGACCCTCAACCAATTAGCCCATTCAATTGGCAGAGACATAGTACAAAGATTTAAATGATACCTAATGGTTTAATTGCTTGATTAATAGGTATTCTCTGGGACTTAAATGTGCTGGTTCGTCAAATACGGAAACTGATATAAACCAGACACTACGACAAATATAAGCCAATTGCAGGGAAGCAGTAAAATCCAACGAACACAAACCAAATTACACAATCAACAAGGCAGCAAGCCAAAACCCCATAAAGTAATCCACAGGGCTGCAAGATCATTCCAAAGGGATGGGAAAATTGGCATTTTCCAATCACCCAGACCCCCTCACTTCCTCCTCCGCTAACCAATTCCTTAACTCGAGCTCCTAATCCAAGATACGGAAGACGGAAGAAAGGATATACCTCAACCATGAGAACTCCAGGCATAATTGGGCGGTCGGGGAAGTGCCCAGGGAAGAAATTGTCGTTAATTGTGACGTTCTTAATGGCTACGGCAGAAACACCTGGATTGTGTTCAATAACTCTATCCACGAGCAGGAAGGGATACCTAATACCCGAATCCCAGAAGAGAAAAATAACAGAAAAATCAATACAAGTAGAACAGACTCTTTCTCACAGACATCACACATCGTTGAGTCCGAAGAAACCCAAAATGCATCGAATTACAGTAAGAATGCTCACCGATGTGGCAAAATCTCTCGAATCTGGTTTATGTCGAACACGGAGGGAAAGGCGGCGTACTCTGTAAATCCAGCAAATTTCAATGCAGCACAAAAACAGAAATTTACAGACGTGGAGCAAAATGACGGATAAAAAAAAAGAGGCTGCAAGACGTACGCTTTTCAATGGGGAGCTCTCCCTCGGAGCTAGCTGAGGAGCAGGCGAGAGAGATACGACTTTTCTCGAATCCAATTGAAGAGCGGAAAGAGATGGATTTAGGAGAAGAGAGGAGAGGTTGGGAAAATGCGGGGGAAGGAAAGGACGACAGGAGACGGCGATGGGTGTGAGAAGGGATAGAAGGAGAAGCGATGGATCTAACCATGGAAGTTGCTTCCATTGTCACAGAAGAAGACGGAGAAAGCTGTTGTGAGAGCGAGAGGATGCTAGCGAGAGAGATGTAGAGGCGAGAAAAGCGTTGGGTATTCCGCCGTCAGAGGACAATTTGGAGTCGGAAGAGGAGGGCGGAGATCTCAAGGGCGGGTGATAGGTTTTTTTCAACAATAACCGGGAAGGTTGCGTATTTCGCGTTTTAGCACAGGCACTATTGTCTCTTTGATTCTGCCCAATCTTAGAATGTGTTTGGAAATTAATATAACTTATTGGGTGTATTTGAAAAGTGATCAAACTTTGGGATGAAAAGTTTTTAGTGTAAGAATTATTAAATTGATATAAAATAATATGATATGGTAACTATAATTGTGAAGTGTAAAGATAATAAAGTTAAAATAGATAAATTATTTGTGTAGGTACTTATGTAGAAGTGATTAAAAAATAGAATAATTGTATAGGAACATATGAAGAAATAATTTTAAAATAAGATAATTATGAAGAACTATTTCCCGCATCTTCTGTACAATTTTTTAAAATTCTTATGCAAAATTTTTTATTCTCAATACGTATAACACAACCTATCTTATGCGAAGGATTTCATTTGTCAGCAAGGACACATGCAACTATGTTTATAAGAATACGCTAGTTGCACCTTAGCTAGGATTTAGGATGCAATTAGCTCCAAATGGAGTACACTTGATAATAAAATTAAAATTCAGGACATTCATTGTATCTTTTATTTAACTGAAAATATTAAGTTTCATAGAAATCAAATAAATCCACAACTTATCCAAAAGAGTACAAAACCAATATAATAAAATTATTTATTTTAAATATTAATTTCAAAATTGTTAATTGAGCAACTAAATTGTATAAAACAACAATCTTATACCTATAAATGATTTCATAAAGTATTATAATATTATAATATATGCAAACAAATTTAATTATTTTTCAAAATTTACACATGAAAGTTCATATTTTTAAGCTGCTTCCATCCACTCAAGAAGAATTAAAATTATTTTAGTTTCAAAAATAAAACAAATGAGTTTAAACCACACAGCCAGTGGGATTTTGATTTAAAAAAAAAATTATGTTGAATTATAAGGAATCTTTTTGAAATTCTAATGGTTGAATAATTTTGTCATCTCATTGCTCACTTTGGTCGTTAAATCAACATCCAATGGGCTCATATTATTTATCATCATTTATTTCATTATGACACCAAAAACCAAAAATTATTCCAATCGAAGCCTTGGATAGGTCATACTTGCTTAAAGCAAATTCCTTCGCATATGCATCAGAATGCTGTAGAAGCATTCACTTATATAGGAATGATGTTTAGATATTTTGAATTAATAACTTTAAATTGATTTATAAATTAAATAATTTTATTATTTTCATTTTCTACATTTATTATATGGGACTCACACGCTTATTTGATTTGCATGAAATTTGATTTCTTAGTTAAATAAATAATTTTAAATGCAATAAGCAATTTTCAGTTTCGAGAAGAGGTATCAAATGAGATAAACGAAGTTCAGAAGGGATATATTTTTTAATGAACTCAAAAAGAAAATTTTCTTATTTGAACCACCTTATGATCTTCGACTAATTATGTGCTTCAATATAATTTCCTAAAGTAAGTAGCTTATTTCCGATATTTAGCAGCTTGATCGGACCAAGCCTTCGTGATTGTAGAATCTCTCTATTAAATGGCATGTTCTCCTCAGTTAGAATAGGAAGTTCCATTCTTTCTCTTAAATTAGTGCATAAGAGTTTTCCTACCTCATACAGCTTATTAGTGATAGTCAATTGCTTTGGTGCTCCATTTTGATCTAACGTATTAAATAATTGACAAGAAATTTCAAACGATCCCCTTTTGCTCGGGCTAACCGCAAAGCTATTACATGAGTTTCAAGCTTACATTTTGATCAATAATCAGTTCTCTTTTCTTACACGTTCAACATTGGTATCTCACCATGTCGTTTAAAATTTATGCTTAGATTTTCCCTGATAAAAAAGTTTAATTAGTTATTACATCAATATGTACTTTATTGTTCACCTAACTGGTTTTTCTTTTGTTTTATTTTAAAAAAAAAAACTGAATAATTATTTTTATACATAAATTGAATACTATAATAAATTTTGTACTAGAATTTTAATTTTTATAATTTTATTCAGTATCTAAGGTGAAACTTCTATTCGAAAAACATGCATTGCATTTTTCGTCCTCCTCGCAGTACATGACAAAGAAGGATTTCTCCATTCGAATTGGCATTGCGGGGCTTCAGCCTTCATGTGAGCATAGGCACTGAAAAAGCTGCATCTGATCACAAGACAAGGCTCGCCATTTGCATTCTATCCATGGTATGGAATTAGGACCCTATAAAATCCGCGTCCTGGTGTTGCCAGCATATTCATTTCTTTTGTATTCGGTTTTCTTTTTTTCCTTTTTTTAAATTTCTTCTTCTTCCATTTCCAAAAATCTAAATTCTAGACATGCCTGCTTTTTATCGTACGGTTGATGCGATCATGCGACCAGTTGGTCACCAAGACAATTGCAGGCCCACCATCGTTTTGTGGTTTGGGGAACCCATAACATCAATCCATCTGAAATTTCGAAATGAAATTCTCGGGAAAAAGAAGCAGGCTGCGACATTGCAAATAAGCAGACAAATCCTCCTTAGAAGTTGGAACATCGATAATAAAAGATTAAAGATGCAAAGCGGTAAGAACTGGAAAAATGTAAAGGATCATCAGATGGAATGCACTGATCTGCCATGGCCGTTATTCAAGCTGCCAGGTACCTAACGAGAACTCGCCCTCACAGGCCACCCGACCATTAACGTATGCCTTGCCTTCCAGCTTAGAAAACGGTTTCTGCTGCTTCACCAATGTCATCCGCATCACCAAGGTGTCGCCTGGCATCACCGGCTTTCGAAACCTTACTTTGTCAAGAGCCGCAAAAGGGAAGACCGTGCCATTGGCCCTCTGTCCTGGCTGCGTCAACAGTATGCCTGCAACCTGCGCCATGGCCTGCACATTGCATTCGTTTATTGTGAACACAACCATAAATGTTTGTGGCTTCTGTGAGAAACTAGGCACGCATGCAACAACAATAAAAATGACTTCATCTGCCAGATCAAGAATCTGATCATATGGCCCGTCCGGATAAGGAACCCAGCAGCTGAAACTATGTCCATAACCCTCCAAACAAACAAGTCCAGCTTCCTTTGTTGTCAACTCATCAATTCCTGCTGCATGCACAGCAAAATGTCCAGGCAAAATCTCTCCGGGAAAAAAAGAAAAAAAATGGAGTACAAAGAACATGCAGTGCGACCAGTGCACTGTTTACAACTGCCACGTTTACTTTAAAACATAGTTTCAACACTAAAACAAAATAAAATTAAGTAGACTATTATTTTTTTAACCTATTCAATCCACAGACACATGAAATGGAGATCTCAAATCTCAATGACAACCAATGGTTTAGTAGCTTAATTTGAAGGGATTCTTTGGGACTTGTACTGGTTCCTCTAATATGAAAATTTATGTGAATCAACGGTTCAATGCAGATAATGTCCCACTTTCATGAAAAAGTTGACCACATCAGATATCAGGCGGTTAAGCTTCCCGGAGGAATAAAGTCCTACAAACAAAAACCCACATACAAAATCAACAAGGCAGCAAACAAAAACTCAATGACGTACTCATTCCAAATGCATGGATATTTGGTATTTCTAATCATCGTGTGTTTTCTCCCATTTTTTCATGCACTGTCCTCCACCATCAACGAATTTCTCAACTCAAGCATCTAAAATCTTAGACAGGAAGTAGATGGAAGAAAGCCAAGGAAGAAATACCTCAATTATGAGCACTCCTGGCATAATAGGCCGCTCCGGCAAGTGTCCAGGGAAGAAATTGTCGTTAATGGTGACATTCTTGATGGCGACGATAGAAACACCCGGATTGTATTCAATAACTCTATCCACATACAGGAAAGGATACCTAAACCCAAAACCCCACGAAAAAAAAATCAATACAAGTACAACAAATCATTTCTCATAGACGCTACTCATCGTGGAGTTAGAAAAGACCCAAAATGCATAAAGTTTTGATAAGGCTATATTTGGCAATGTAAAATTTGGTGGGACAGTGGGAAGTATTATATTTTGAAAATTATATGAATGATACGAAATGAAGATAAATTAAAAAAAAATAAAGTAATAAGAAAAAAATGAGCAGAATATAAGGATAAAGTTGGGAAAAGCAAGTTGTTCATAGTTAAGGTATCAAGTCATTTATGAGAGAACACGTGAGAGAGTGAAGAAATCCATGGAAAACTTTACCCAGGATTACCAAACGTAATAAGACTCACCGATGTGGCAAAGTGTCGAAAATCTTGAATATGTCGCAAACGGCAGGAAATGCAGGATACCCTGAAAATCCAGCAAATTTTCAATACAGCACAGAAACAAAGATAGACAGACGTGTAAAAATGACAGCAAAAGTAAACAAGGAACAAGGCATACGCTTTTCAATTGGAAGCTCTCCCTCGGAGCTAGCTGAGGAGCATACGACAAAGGTACGTTTTTTTTCTGACCCAATGGACAAGCGGAGGGAGACGGATTTAGAAACAGGTAAAGGAGGTTGAGAAATTTTCCAAGAAGGAGAGGAAGAAAGGAGACGGGGACGATTCCATTGAGAAGGGATGGAAGTGGAGATGATGGGTCTAGCGACTCTAGCCACAGAAGTCGCTTCCATTCTTACGAAAAAGGAACAAGAACGAAGAACAAGGACGACAAAAGAGGATTTGCTGAGAGCTAGAGGGCGAGCGACAGATATGTAGTGAAGAGATTCCGTATAAAGAAGAAGTATTTCAGCGAGGAAGCGCGGAGATCTCCACGACGGGAAGGAGACGACAGGAAGCAAAAAATAGATCGATCATGACCCTTGGTTGATGCCACACCATCATCTCCCCCGTTTATTGATTAGTTTGTAAGGAGACTTCAAGATGACAGTTCGTGCTCCGTTGGGTGAACGATCCAGATCCAACGTGGAAGGGCCCTTTGGCATGCTCCACGTTGAATAGTTTATAAACAAACTCGTCTTCAACAACATTCTTGATGATGGATTGGTGCAGTAGGTATACCGTACGCCTTGTACCACCAAAAATGTGGCGCCGTGCATCCTAAATTCCTAATAAATTAACTCGCTCACCCCTGGCACTCTTGGTTGAAAGGCCTCAGACTGTCAAACTGCAGCCCTTTCTAGCAATCGTATTGTGCGTGGAGCTTAACATTGCCATAGAACACTTCATAATGCAAGCTTTACGAGTGTTGATATTCTAACTTCAACTCCGTTCCCCCCTCAAAAAACAAGGCATCCCTGCTGTCATCAAGATCTTTCATTGATCTATCAAAACACTCTATCAAAGAACTGATATCATTTGCGCGGGGATGTGCCCTGTCACCTGCAACAAATAAGTGGACCTTGTTGTGCAGCTCAATCCAACTACAACCTGATTGCTTCTTGATCTTATTTGTCTCCATCAGCATCCTAACTTCAGTTGCATCAGCCCATCTTCCTGCTTCCACATACATGTTGTGGAGCAACACGTAGGGTGCAGAGCTCTCAGGCTCAATTGTCATCAATGCCTCAGCTGCAATGCGTGCCAAATTAATGTCGTTATGCACCCTGCAAGCCCCCAGCAATGCACCCCACACAGCTTTATCTGGTAGAAACGGCATTCCTTTAATCACCTCCATCGCATCCTTCACCTGTCCATAGCGGCCCATAACATCCACAAGTGAAGCAAAATGCTCGACCCTTGGTGCAATTCCAAATTCATGGACCATACAATGAAATTGCCTCCTGGCTTCAGCAACTAACCCTGCATGGGCACATGCATTCAGCACTGAAATGAATGTGATGTAGGTTGGCTGTATCCTCAAACCTTTCATTTTTCTAAAGAGTTCGAGAGCTTTGTCTGCAAAGCCATGTTGGGCATATCCCCCAATCATTGTGTTCCAGGAGACAACATCTTTTTCCATCCCCATGTCATCAAAAATGGCCTTTGCATCTGTTATGTTCCCACACCGAGCATACATTGTTACAAGGGAATTATTGATTGGAATGTCTGGGATAAGCGTCTTGGAAATGCGCTGATGAATTTGCATTCCCTGGTAAAGGGCAGTGAGCCCTGCACATGCACTGAGCACTGAAGATAATGTATGTTTGTCTGGCTTTCCACCATTTGTTTGCATCTGAAAGAAAAGTTCCATTGCACCTTCGTAGTGTCCATTTTGCTCATATCCTGCTATCATTGAATTCCATGAGACCAAGCTTTTCTGAGGAATTCGATCAAAAAAATCCCTTGCAAGCTCCAACTCTCCTTTTTGTGCATAACCGGAGATCATTGCATTCCATGATCGGATATCTGGATCTGGCATTTCATGAAATAGAGATGCAGCTTCCTCCAGTTCAGATGCATGAACATAACCACTGATCATGGTGTTCCACGAAACCAAATCTCTGCGTGGCATTTCATTGAAAAGCAACCTTGCTGAATTCATATTCCCAGCCTTTGCATGGCACATAATCATTGAATTCCAAGAAATTATGTTCCTTTCAAACCTGCAACCTGAGCGGCCTTTCTTGAAAGCTATTTTGTCCTCCTCTTTACCCTGATAAAGTGGGGCGGGAATTTGATCAAACAATCTACGTGCCTCATAAACCCTTCCCCTCTGCCCATATCCAGCGATTAGCGTGTTATAAGCATCCAAAATATCAGCATCTCTATCAGTCTTCTCAATCTTGAGCAAAATATCAGCCGCATCATCCAACTTCCCGTTCTGAATAAGACCGGAAATCAATCCACTCACCGAAGCCGCATCACGTGTTGGCATCCTCTCAAACATATTCACTGCGCTCTTAATGTCTCCATTTTGAAGAAAACCAGTAACTATGGCATTCCACGAAATAACATTCTTTCCGGGCATCTGTCGGAAAAGATTCATAGCATCTTCCATCCTTCCAATCCGTGCATATCCACTTATTATAGTGTTCCAAGAAACCGTGTCTCTCTCAGGCATTCCATAAAACAGCCGCCTTGCTTCCTCGACATGCCCTCGCCCCATGCAAGCCACGTACCCAGCTATCATCACATTCCACGACACGGTATCTCTTACCGGCATGGCATCGAACAACTCCCTCGCTCGCGCAATCTCTCTCTGCCTAACGTACCCACTAAGCATCGAGTTCCAGGTCACCACGTTCCGGTAGGGCATTTCATCAAACACCCGCCTCGCTTCATTCAATCGGCCAGTTCGAATCAAAAGGGAGATGGTCTTGTTCGATCGACGTAAATCGCAGTCGACAGAGCCGGTGATTTGATGTTCCATGTTTCTGGACTGGGTTGTTATGGTGCTAGAGCAGCGGGAAGGAAAGCTGTCGGCATCCTTGACGAGCTGAAGAGGAAGGTTCATCCTCTGCGGCTGACGGGCTGCTCTCTGAAGGTAAGTGGGCAAGGAGAGTGCGAAAGCGCCCATCTCCGTGCAGAGGATTGTAAGAGGAACCGGCTTCCATGGAAGCAGACGCTATTCCAGATTCCATCGCAGCAGTCGCAGCGCTTCCAGAACTGAATCCATGCCCTCAACCCACTCTACATTCTACAGCAGTGTCACGCTATGGCTATAGCACTGGAGGCGCTGCGCAACGAACGGGGCTTCCGGCGCGTCGACTTTTTTGCAAATGAACCCCAAAAGTTCGAAATTTGTCAACTATGCCCGCAACTATTGATTTTACAAATGACCCTCTAGTTATGAACCGTCGGTCGAATGCGGATGTTCCGTGCGGGTAATTCACGAAGAATGAACGGGGTTCTGATCAGGTACCCCCGGTAGCATTGTTAATCTAATTATATTTAACATGTATATTAATCTTTATTATTTTTGGAAATTTTTAGATATTTATTTCGGATTTTTAAAAATCAATAACAATTTAGTAATTAAATGTCACTGATTTTTAAAAACCTGAAATAAATATTTAAAAATTTCCAGAAATGATAAAAATTGATACATATGTTAAATATATTTAGATTAACAAGTTCATAAAAAAATTTTGAAAAAAATAAAAATAATAAATATATGCGCCTAAGAGCATTGCTCAATACTTTCGGGTGCACCTAATCAGAACCCGAATAAATGTCTAGATGAAATTGAGTGAAAAAACTTTTTATTTTTATAATAATTATTATTTTTATGATTTTCTGTTAAGTGATTTGGAAAGACAGAATTACGATTATTTTAAAATAATGGATGGTATTTGGGAAAGAATTCAAACAGCAAAAAAAATTCGTCATTTGCAAACTTTAAAGTACTAAAATATATAAAAGATCAAAATATCCTCACATGTGAATTGTGTTTGGAGTAGAATTGAAGCTGCAAGAATGCAAGGATTTCAAGAAGAGTAAAAGTCCTTTGAGTGGTCTACTCCATAATACCATATAAGATATCTTATTTTTTTTATTACGATTTGGATAACATTATTCTCATATCTCCTGAAAAGTGTAATGGAAGGTAAGTGGACAATGCACAATATCCGTTCTTTATGGACGCGACATGATTTCTAGCCTACATGCAATCAGAAATAGAGGCTTGACAGCCAGAAATAGGGTGTCCATTATGTGGCCCTTGCAAAATATAAACTATAAACTCATAAAAACTCAGGGTATTTATAAAAACCATCATAATATATGGATTCAGGCTCAATCGCGCAGGTGATAGAATCGATTCCAAGAAACAATATTTGCTGTAGTTTATTCCACAACAATGAATTACAATATCGAATTACAGAGAAATTCGAAAAGAAAAATTCAAGAAAATAGTAGCTACAACTATCGACTCAAGAAACCCTACAAACTAGAAGAAAATTCTTATGCAAAATGATCACCGCCTTTTTCCTCTGTTATTCCTACATTTAAACGCGTCACGCAGGCGGTCCACATCCTCCCGAGAACTATCAGACGGCGGTAAACCTTGCCACTGGACTAACACTTCTGTTCGTGGCATTGTCCACCGAAGGATTTGACGAGAATCCAGTAATATGGCCGGGCGAATAGTAGGACGATTCTCCACATTTGTAGGTGGGTAGGGGTGCAAGTCGGTCCGGGTACCCACGGATCGACCCGATGGGTACCCGAATTAGGATCGGTTCGATTCCCATTATCCTACCTAACGGGTCGGTTCGGTTCCGGTTTTGAAATACCCGTGGAAAAATGGGTAGGGTCGGTTCTAGGCTCAGGGTACCCGGAACCGACCCGGATTGCGTATATAATATACCTGTATATATACACGCACTATATAAAGGATA
>JAXCLR010000050.1:77849040-77871292 GCA_035584095.1 Annona squamosa | reverse complement strand
TCAGCATGTTTGTGATGATGCTTTTGTGCTAAGTATATTGTCAAATGTGAAGGCTGCCTATCAGATTTGTTCCTTTGAATGTATGATGTTTTTAGGAACCGATTTGGAATCGAACCGGAATCGACCCGCACCTGAAAAAATTGGGTAGGGTAGACTCCGAACCGACTCGGTCTAAAATAGGGTAGGGTAGACGTTTTTGAAAAATGGGTAAGGGTAGGTTCCATCCCTACCCGGGGATAACCGACCCGACTTGCACCCCTATAGGTGGGTAGCTCGATGGCTAATGGCGCATCATTCATGTAGCGCTTGAGGAGTGAAGCGTGGAATCTGGTGGTAATAACAGCTTGTACGCCATCGAACCCACCTTGCCAATGATCTTAAAGGAGCCATAAAAACGAGGGGAGAGCTTGTGAAACTTGCCTGGCCTGAACAAGTGTTGTTGAAACGGATGAATTTTAAAATTTACCAGATCATCAATGTCAAAAGCAATGGCCGAACGGTGCTTGTCTGCCTGCTGCTTCATGCGGACCTGTGCATGTTCTAAGGTCATTTATAAATGCTACAATGTCTGGTCGCGCAGTTATAACAGCCTATCGACATCGACAACGGCGCATAATTGCTCCTCATATGGGCAGATTTAAGGAGGGTCTCGACCATATACTGCCAAAAAGGTGTCATCTTGATAGAACTATGGTAGGAGGAATTATACCATAATTTCGCCCAAGGCAGAAAATCAACCCGGCGGGTCGGTCAATGCATCACGAAGTAGCATAAGTATCTCTCGAGGGTACGATTAAGGGGCTGTGATCATAAGCACCCAGGTGTACTACACCAATTTCTTTTTAATTTTTTTTGAAAATTTTTTCATGGAGCTGTTAATCTAAGTGTATTTAACATATGTATTAAATTTTACCATTTTTGAAGACTTTTAGAATTTTTTTTGAGATTTTTAAAAATTAAAATTACTAAAAATACTATTAATTTTTAAAAATCTAAAAAAAATATCTAAAAAGTTTTCAAAAATGGTAAAAATTGATACATATGTTAAATACACTTAGATTAACTGTTCTGTAAAAAATTTTCGAAAATATATATATATAGCTGTATGCACCAGGTGCATTGAGCACTCCGCGATTAAGCACCTTGGTCCGAACGTCAGTTTGCGGATGATATGTCGTGCTATGTTTGAGGCTAGTCTGAAGGAGTTGAAAAAACGCCTTCTAAAAGGCACTGAGAAAGATAGGATTACGATCCAACACAATGGTTGCCGGAAAGCCATGGAGTCGAATCGCTTCCTGTACAAAATTTTTTGGAACAATGGTAGCTGTATAGGGATGAGAGAGAGAGATGAAATGTCCGTATTTGGATAGACGATCAACCACCACGAAGATAACTGTCTTGCCCCTGATGACGACAATCCCTCCACAAAATCTATGGAAATGTTAGACCAGATATTTTGAGGAATTGGCAGGGGCAGTAATGAGCCGGTTGGTTTTTTTGCAGCTCTCTTAACAGGACAACAGTCGTGACAGCATCAGACATGTTGCTAGACATCGTTCTTCATCCTGGACAAATAAAAATGGTCTCTGATGCGCTGTAGTGTTTTCGTGTCCACTGAGTATGGAATTATGGAAGTGTTGTAGAATTTCGACAATAAAAGTGCTGTGAGGAGGAAGGACCAACCTGTTATTGCGATACAGTAGATCATCCTTTATGGCAAAGTGTGGAATTCCTCTGGATGTTCGCAGACCCTCTATTTTAGTTTGGCCAGCGCCGGATCCATGCGACATTGTTCGGTGATGTTAGCTGCTAATGGAAATACACTGGAGCTAACCGCCAAGGTTGATACTTCTCCTTACCGAGATAGTGCATCCGCTGCTTGATTATGGATGCCCGGTTTATGCTCAATTTTGAAGTTGTTACCGAGTAGTTTTGTTAACCCACTTCTGTTGAAATGGGGTTAAACCCCTTTAATCTAAAAGAAATTTGAGGTTGTTGTGATCTGTGCGGACGACAAACCGACGTCCATTGAGATAAGGCCGCCAATTTTTAACGGCTAAAACCAAGGCCATCAACTCCTGTTCATAGGTTGAATGACCATGTTGTTGCAAGGGAATCACCTTACTAGGTTAATGGATTACCCTGTTGCATTAAAACGACACCAATGCCAGTTGCCAAAACATCACACTCTATCACAACTGGCAGTGAAAATTCTGGCATAGCCAGTACTAGCGGGGGCAACATAGCCTGTTTAAGAGTCAGAAATGCTACATTGGTTGTAACATTCCACACAAATGCCGATTTCCTTCGCAAAGTAGTAACCCATACCCTTCTATGAATTTTCTATAGTATCCTGTCAAGCCTAAAAAGACTTATAATTGCCTAATGGATGGTGGTGGAGGCCATGCAGTAATGGTGGCAATCTTATCAGCATCTGCTTGCACACTTTCTCCGGTCATCGTATGCCCCAAGTAGTGCACCGTTGTTTGGGCAAAAGCACACTTATCTCTGTTAGCTTACAAAGTATGTTGGTGGAGTGTACTCAGTGCTGCTTCCAAAGGAACTAGATGTTGCTCCTAGGAAGTACTATATATTAATTTATCATCAAAGAGTATAAGAATAAACCGCCTAAGGAAAGGCTGGAACATCCATTCATTAGAGCTTGGAAAGTCGCAGGGACATTAGATAGGCAAAACGACATTACCAAGAATTCATATTGGCCCTGATGCGTTCGAAATGCCGTTTTGATTTAATCCTCATGATACCTGCGAATCTGGTGGTATCCTGACTTTAAGTCTAGCTTAGAAAATAGCTTGGCTCCCGTGCGTTCATCCAACATTCATCAATTACTGAAATAGGGAATTTGTCTTTCACCGTAATGTTATTGAGAACCCGATAATCCACACGCATGCTCCATGAATTTTTTTTTTTTTTTAACTAATAGAACAGGAGCAGAAAATGGGCTGGAACTATGCTGTATCAAGCGCTTGGACAAAAGATCATGTACCTGGTTCTCAATGTCTATGTTCTAGCAATGGGGGTAGCAGTAAGGACAGACTGCAATAGGTGGAGCTCCGAGTATCAGCTGAATTTGATGCGCCATCTCTCTAGCTGGTGGAAGTCCCAATGGCATGTTGAAGACTTGCTTAAATTTGGTTGCCCTTGCCATCTTCAGTTTATTTTCGAGTCCTTGCAATAGGAATAACTGCCCGTCTCTTGGCCCCACTCTGCATAGTTTTTTGACCTCCATCTGAGTCAGTGTTCCTGGTATAATCCCTTGCAATTGGTATGTCTAGTTGGCCACTGTGAATCTCATAATTCGAACCACATAATTGGTAGTAATATCTCCTAATTACTTCATCCATTCCACCCCCAGTACAACATCACTGTCCACCTCAAGGGTAAACTAATCAATTATCAATTTGTAATCCTGCATAGTAATGGTGACCTGTTTACAAATGCCATTGCATCCCAACTGAAAGCCATTAGTGATTTTCACTGAAAATCCTTTTGATGGAGTTGTCACCAGCTTCAACTTAGTTGCCAATCTGGTGTTAATGAAATTGTCCGAACTGTGTCCTCGTATTCTAAGTATGTTAGAGATGGACGAACCTAATAGCGCCTGCAGCGAAATTTCAAGCAACTTTGGCCCCTCATCATTGCTGGGCCATTCACCTTCTTCATCCAAACTGTTTGACTCTTGCACTATTATGCATAATTGTTTAGTTTGGCAACTGTGGTTCATAAGAATTTTTCATTGCAATAAAAACACAGACCCTTGTTTTTTCTCTCTTGGATCTACTCAAAGGTGAGCTTATGGGGACCATTCTCTTTATTAGTTGTTGCCATTTCTTTGCCTCGGGTTGTGTCTGGGTACTGTGCTCGACTCACCCGACTTGCTTGTGATGACGCTTGCGGTCGTTTTTTTATCATCCTTCGAGTACCAAGCTCTCGTTTGATTCTTCTTGAATTCAGTTTGCCTAGCCATTTCAATAGCTTGAACTGTGGATTGTGGCTTAGCTACCCCCAATTCTGCCATCAGGTAGCTCCTTAACTCGCTGATGAAAATGTCGCGTAGATTTTTATCGGACCAGCCATACGTCATATTGTGCTCTTGAATGTATTCATCCAATTCTCCGATTTGCTGGATTTTTGGTAATCGCGTATCGATGTCGACCAGATCCGCTTTAGCAAATCTTTGACTTATTGCTTGACAGAATTCTGGCCACTGCACTCCTGGTCGAGTGCGTTTGAGCCACATACACCAATGGATGGCATCCCCCTACAGATGTTTGCAGGCGACTCAGATCTTCCTCCATTCCGGTGTATCATACAAATCAAAGTAGTTTTTTGCGCATACAATCCACTGGTTTGGATCCCTTGATGAGAAAATAGAGAATTCGAGTTTACCGTGTCCATAATCCCAGACTTCTCATCGAGCTGGTGGCGGCAATGGTTGCAACCATGACATATAGTTGCTTTGTCCCCAAATAGGCTGTTGCCACCGCATTTGCTAGCCCATGGAATGGTCATGAAGATCTTGCATTCCTGTCGGTGAATCCTGGTGGAAACAATGGCTCCTCATGCTCACCCCCTTTGGCAGCCCACGGTTTGACGAATTCAGGATTCGACCCTGCAAGCGGTATTAGCGGCCGTCCTGCCATGAATGGTGGCTTCCCTTGAGATAATGTGGGTGGAACATGAGGCGATCCTCTTCGTGGGTTGGCACTTGGTGTGGTCGACCCTTCACCATTCCTCGGTGCGTTCGCATGCAGCGGAGTGGCCTGTCTCCTGCTGATGCCAATTTGGGATAGGGCCTCATGTAGATTGGCTTGGAGGCCTGTTGCTTGCTGGCTCAGGGATTGGATATCCCCACTCATTCCCTACATTTTTTTTTCCCTCGTTCTGTGCCTAATCCACCACCTGTTTCAATGATCCCTTCAGATCCTCAAACCTGTGCTCAAATTCAGCGGCCCTTTCAGCATTGTCTTGCTCCATACGGATGCATCTTTCTTCTTGTGTTCTTCCCATGTCGATCCGAGGGTCGAGCAGCCTGATACCTCTTGTAGAATTGTTTCCAAGAAACTAAATCTGTTGTAGTTTATTCCACAATGATGAATTACAATATCGAATTACAAGGAAATTCGCTAGTAAAATTCAAGCAAATAGCAGCTACAAACTAGAAGAAAATTCTTATGCAAAATGATCATCGCCTTTTTCCTCTACTATTCCTCCATTTAAATTTGTCGGCACGGGGGTACGTGCTCCTCACTAAGGCTCTCAGCGTCTTGCTTCTGCTGCCCGATCCTTAGGTCCTTTAGGCTTGGGCTCCAGGGATCTCTGGGCTTAATGCTATCCCTTGATCTCAGCCCATATCGTTGTCCCTCACCCTGTTGATCGGGCTCGCTCTCCTGCTCGCTCCTAACAGCAAGCTTTACTGATGTTTATAAAATTATTTTGATTTTTTGCGCAGAAATATGAACCCAAGGGATGTCTTTTCACCATCCAAATTGCATATTTTTAAAAAATTTAAAAATTTTAATTTCAAAGTAGAAAAATTAAGCATCTTCATTGTTGGCACATAAGAAAGGCTTATTTTTATTTTAAATTTTAAAAATAGAAGGCAAAGTTCATGTGCAAATGACTTTACTTCGGCCCACAAATACATGTAAACAAATAAAAAATTGAATAAGATTTGTGCGAACATGGGAGAAGCATGAACTGCGGACATTTAAAAATATGTTTTTTTAATTTAAAAACGCCAAGTTCATGCTTATGGTAAGTATCGAATCATTAGCTCATCATATGGGTATATACACCTGGATAAGTGCTGGGGTTGATCAAGCTCCCAAACCTCAAATCCCATGTGCCCTTGTCCAAATGATGAAACTCCAGAGAATCCCTAGGTCGCCTTTGGGTTCTGATGTACTACTATAAAAATAGAGATATCGATCCAGGCCCTCAAAAATCAAGATAATGGCTCAAAACCCTATTCCTCGTTTCATTATCATGCATAAGAATCTTCTTAGCTTTAGCCTTTTTTTCTGCGGTTGGTTGCCACGCCCGTCACTGTAAGAGAAGATTAAGGAGAAAATTAAAAAGGACCTTTCCCAAAGCAGTATAAAGCTAGGTCAACCCAAGGACAAGTACAGTAATTATCCTACTCATCTTCAGTTTTCTCCCGGACGGAATCCAAAATAAGCCAAACCATTCAGGGCTGTTCAAGCTTGAATGGGATGAGGAGGATGAAATAAAAATTTACTATAAAAGTACATTAAAAGTGGATAAAAATGAATTGAAATTGAGTAAATATGTATTAAAATTAGATAAAGATGCATTGAAAAATTAAAATTATATTCCATAATCATCTCATTCTATCCCATGTTCCTGTGAATTAATGTACAGTTTATAGTTACCTAACGGGCAATTTTACTTATTATAATAACATATGCACCACTTATTGTACATTTTTTTTACTACATTGCGTTTTTTTATTACAATTTTACCCATGAATTTTCCATCTTGAATGTCCAATTTTCGATCCATCATCGGGTAATATATGCCAACGGTACAGATCGCCTATTGCAGGTGCGAAGAAGAGAAATAAGAGTATACAATCGGATCCGTCCTGCTCGAGCGTTGGACACATGCCGCGAGTAGAATAGAACTACATAAGATACAAAAGGCAGCCGTAAAAAATCCCATTTTTATCTCTTCGAAGTCCAAACGAGTCCGAACTGGATCGCGTTGGGGACGGAGAGGGATTGCGGAGAAGACGACGAATTTCAGCCGTACGATGAAAGAATCAAAGGCAAGGATAGAGATCCAGCTCTCGCGGCCCACCACCATGTCCTCCTCCTCCTCTTCCTCTTCCTCTTCCAACCCCAACGCTACCCACAGCGAAACCCCTAACGTCTCCCACGGCGAAAACCCCAACGATGACCACCACCACCACCACAGCAGCAGCAGCAACAACACCGCCAATCCAATGCAGTTGTGGTGGGAATCCATTTCCAAAGCCCGTGCCCGAATCCAAGCCCTATCCTCCATCCTCCCGCCTTCCTCTTCCCCCGCCCTCTCCGCCCTTGCAGACTCCGATGGCCCCGCCCGCTCCCTCCTCGACTCTCCCGAAGCCTCCCACGCAATCTCTGCCGCTCTCTCCGCTCCCTCCTCCGGCTCCGGCGATGACCCTCTCTGCCACTGGCTCTACGACACCTTCCTCACCGGCGATCCCGATCTCCGCCTCGTCGTTCTTTCGTTCATCCCCCTCCTCGCCGGCCTCTACCTTTCCCGTGTCATCGCTGGAGGGCCTGTCGCTCCGTCTCTAGCCGGATTTGAAGCCGTTCTTCTCGTGCTTTATGCCTCCGAGACCAAGGCCCGCGCCGGTAAGCCTGTCCTCATATCTGTCCCGGACCTTGCATTTCCCTCTCTGTACCACTCCCCTATCATAAAGCCCCCTCCCAATGCCCAATTCAAGCCGGCCGTCGGTGTCCTCTCTGCGCCGCTCGAGCCCCAGAATGCTGTCAAGTCCACTAAACGTGCCTGCATTGTCGCTGTTGCTCTCGATTGCTACTACAAGAGCATCTCCTTCATGCCAAGCAGGTCAAAGATTGATCTTTGTGAGTTTGCTGCTTCGTGGGCGGGTCAGCAGTGCTCTTGCCCGGATGAATTGGACGACATTGAAACGAAATTAGATGCGAGCAATGGGAACAGCAATTCTTTTACCGAGATTAGGGTTTTGGGAGAAGGAGATGACGTCGGGGATGTTGAGGATGAGATGGGCAGTCTAAGGATTGGGGAATCCAGCCCTAAAAGTGTCAATGGCCATTGTGCGGACGATCGTATTTCTTCCAGAGGATCAAGAATTCCACTCCCCTGGGAGCTTTTCCAGCCAGTGGTGAGAATTCTGGGCCACTGTCTTTTGGCGCCGCTGAACCTGCAAGAGGTGAGAGATTCAGCATCAGTGGCAGTGCGGCGGTTGTATGCTCGGGCATTGCATGATCTAACCCCACAGGCTATCTTGGCTACCCGGAGTCTGATCCGGCTCGATAAGAGGGCACGGACAGCTGCCAAGGAGGCAGTAGCAGCAGCCAATTCTGCATCAAATCCTAACACGCCAAGCAAGCCCAAGAAGCCTGAGATTCTTTTGGTTTCTAAATGATTGGTTGGTGTCTTTCCCTTCTAGTCATTAGTTCTTCTGTGGTGGTTTCCAGTGTATAGTGATTCCTTTTAGAGACCTGTGAGCCGAGTATGGTGTTCCTGAGTTTTTAACTTTTCCTTAAGGTTAGGATTTGAGTAATATGCTTGTATGTTTAGATAGGATAATATATTTCTACCTACATTATTGTTTGTTTTTTTTTCAAAATTTGAGGTTTCTTTCATTTGATACAGAGATGCAAAGGCAGAAGGCATCATTCCTTGTGAAAAATGCATCAGAATCTTGATATGTTTCTTTAAATTATATGTTTCTTGATGGATGTACTGGTTTCTTTCAATCCATTTAGTACATGTGATGCTTGACATTCAAAAGAAAAAGAATGGGGGAAAGCAGAATTTTTTAAAGCTTCCCACTAGTTATTTGTTCTCTGCTGTACTTGAACCTCCTACTTTCTTGAGGAGCCTGTAAGGATTATTTTGTACGTTTTTTTTTTTTTTTTTTTTTTTTTGATGCTTTATTTTTTAGTTGTTGTTGGTTTCTTACTGTATGGTTCATGGATTGGAATGGGATGAGAATTGAATAGCTTTTACCATCCCCAATATTTCTTTTTCCATTCCCCCATGTAATCTACCATTTCCCAATACATAACAATCATCCCTTTTCCATTTCCAATATTGCTTTTCTCATTTCCTAATACACAACATCTCTCCTCATCCAATGCACTCATCCAAGTCTCATTCCATTAGATGCTGCCAAACAAGCCATACTTGTTGAGCAGTCTTTGGAACAAGATTGGAAAGCAAGGACTTTGTAGTTCTAGGAGGAAAAATATCACTCAGCGCTGTTGGGTCAATGCTACTGATTTTTATTATATTTAGTTTTGAGAACAGCGACTAGGGATTCTCAATTGCTACTTATCACTTGGGCATTTATGTTTAGAAATTCATGTGCTTCTACTTTAATCAAGAATGCTACTAAAAAATGCTGCTGAAAAACCTTGATCTCAGTATTCAGTAGATCATTGTAACACTTGATCAGGAAAAAAATGTGTGTGAAGCAGCTCTTGCTTAGTAGGGGAGTGGAGAACTGCTAAGCATAGAATTGTTTTGTAGATGTCGTATGTATAGAGGATCATGATAACCCGCTGATTATAAATCACTTTGTTCTTCCAAATGTATGATGTGTGATCTCATTGTGCGTCGATCAAGCAGATCTCAAGTTTAGAGAATGCTGGTATTGTTTAAGATCTTGTTTACTGGCTGCCGTTTGACTCGGACATGGTGTCTTCCCTGGGTAGTATAGTTAAACAGGATATTGACGCAATATCATGCAGAATAGGAGAATTTTCTGTCTCGATTATAGTTAGGGTAACATAGTTGAGGAATAGACTGACATTGGCACTGTTTCCATGTGGAAATGGAGATATCCTAGTTAACATGTCTGATCAATGTGGACCATTGCGGCTGTCAAGTTTGACCATTGCATTTGTATGAGGGGAAAGATGTAGTTGGTATGACTTATTTTAAATTGCCTATTACCACTTCAGATTAACAGAGGGGCCGACCACATGCGATATGGCAGCACCCATACAATATCTTTTTTTTTTTTTTTCATTTTTTTTTTGTTGTGTTTTTCATAAACATGTTTTCCTAAGTGTATTTAATGCATCTACCAAGTTGTGTCATTTTACAATATTTTTACATATTTATTTTTGGAAAAAATCATCAATTTGAGGGATATTTAAATCAATTTTACATTTGTACCCCTTAAAAACTTGATTTTGAAAAATAAAAAATAAGTACGTAAAAAAAATTGTGAAATGGTAAGACTTGGTATATGGTTAAATACACATAGGAAAATATGTTTATTTAAAAATCACATAAATAAATAAATAAGATATCATATGGGGGCCTTAATTAAAATGCCTTCAGTTTCTGCTGTCTCAGGGTCATTTGCTTTTACATATAGTTTGTCCATTGGACATCTATTTTCTTCACCATTCAAACTCTTGAGAGATCCATGGATTTCCTGATGCTCACCTTGACAAAGCTGGCACGCCCAGAAGTCTATAGTTGACTTTCACATTAGATTACAAGTCCTAAACAAAACCCTAACCACTTTTGTTTACAGGGCAGATGCCTTCTTGCAATTAATTGAATCACCTCCAACCAAGATTAGATTTTTCAAACCATTTGAGAGGGCTGGTGCCATGGTTGCGGAAAGTTTGCAAGTTGTGCAGGAGTTAAAGAGTTATTTGAAAAATAATTTTTTTAAAAAAAAAGTAGCAACCGGACCGATCTTTAGAAGCCTCATCAGTAGATATCCGCAGAGTTGCTCTTGATGATCAAATACTGGTTGGTTCTTCATATTTGAGAGTCGGAACATGGATCACAAGTAACCCTATATTTGAATTGCACGTGGATCATTTGAAACTTGTTTAGGCTTCTTCAATTCAGTATCTTTGCTTTTTTGAACCTAAAAGTTCGGAGCGCCTGTTGGACTCCCCAGGCTTAGGGTACAAGTGTGCAACCACATGCTGGCTATTCGGGGACATTTTGGTCTAAGAGCATTTTAACACGTTCAAATATGAAATAGTTTCTCACCTGGGTTGAGTGCCATCTCGGGTCCAGATGCCTTCTGCTCTTTATCCCTAATAAAACGTCGTTAATCTTTTGCATCAATCCGGATTCACATTGTTGATTGGAAGGACCCCCATAATATCCACAAAGAGTCTAAATGACAAGTGACCTATTTGAGGGGGATGCTACAAGACGCTGGTTGATATATGTTTCCTACCCATTTCTAGGTAGGTTGTGTTTTAGCCAGGCTGTTTTATTATCATTACCCCATTGGGGTAATTTACAGGTCAGTGATAAAAAAGCTAATGGCCTGAGTTCAGGCCAGCCATCAAGTGCACAACTTTATGTGAAGTTATTGTTTATAGCTTCAGTCGTCAATCTTAACTGGCACCATGTTTTACAATAAAATATATATTCGTTTATTTTTGTCTCAACGCCTTGGCATTAACAACTCAGTAATATCATTTTAGAATCCATGAAAAAAGATGAGGCAGAAATTTTTATAGCATCGTGCTAGCCCTTACTTTTGATCGATCCGGACTTGAGAGTTGGGCCAGCAATAATGGGAAACCTCGCAAGGTTACGACTTACAGCGGATCTGACGTTCACTATTCTTGGAAACGCTACTGCTTTTGTTTGATGGTTACATGCACAAATCTCACAGCATCTCGCATTGCACATACGATCTAAATCCAGTCGCAATTTGCTTTTTACAAAAAGCTGACTACTAAGCCAATTTGCTCTGTTTCGTGCGGCAGCGTTGGTCCCTCCACCACTATTTAACCCGTCCCATGAAAATGGATAAAAATATAAAAAGAAAAGGAAAAAGGAAGGGACTTCTCTTACCCAGTGACTGAAGTGACTCGGTGAGTTGCTGGATTTGGAGCTACAAGAAATTGGATAGATACTTTTATTTTTTTAAAATTTTATATGTACGGAAAATGATAAAATTTTTGATGAAAAGTTTTTAGCGTAAAAATTTTTGAAATGAGAAAAAATAATATAATATGTTGGAAGTAATGATAAGGAGTGAAGAAAATAAAGTTGAAATATATATGTTAGATGTACGATAGTTATGTAGAAATGATTGAAAAGTATGGTGATAGTTGTATAAAAATAAATGAAGAAATAATTAAAAATAGAATAATTGTAGAGAGTAAAAAGTTTTTAAAGGTAAACAAACACCCCCTTAATACCAAAAAAAAAATGTTAAGTTGCTGTAGCCGAGGCTGGAAAGTTATTTCGTGATCTGATTAGCAGCATTAACAGATTTCACAGGTAAGATTCAGATTAACCTACGGTGCAAAAGCAACTCAGTGCTGTGACCGACCAACCAAAGGCACTGCATGCTGCTGCCCCAAAAAGGCTTCACAATCTGACAAGAGGGACCATCCCTTGCTACATTCCAACTCATTTAAGCCTCCTAATATATAGTTTACATGAGCGTGTACAAGGGGGTATATGGTGGGAAGTCAAACATTTAAAGTTGGGTAGAGATATTTGTCTCGTTTACCCCTTGTCGAGGTGTTCTTTATCAATTGCTTGGTTATCTAAAGGGATGACATGATAATATATATATTCTTTTCAATCTCCTATGGATTAGAGAATGTGGTACACATTTTCTTCATCAAGGTAGAAAAATGCAGAGGATTGATGCGTAAATTCTACAATGTGATGTAGTTGTTTTTTATCATCCACTCCAAACTCCAGTGTTTGTTCACGTTCTTAAGTGTCCAGTAGGCCCACCCGAACGAGGCACTCCCATACACCTCCAGCTGAGCCTTTGCAAATTCCTGATACTCTTTCTCTGTTGCTCCCTTCACTTGCCATTCAGCTACCCATTCCCCTGCCAATACCGTCAACACCATGGATCAAAGGGATAGCCATTAAAGGATGAAATTTTTAAATGAGAAGGTTTTCAATAAACCATTTTCGGCACTCACCTACAAAGGAGAGAGGGCCATTGGATGTGGTCACCACATTCAGCTGTGTAGACCTATTAGTGTGGACAAAATCTATGTTTTGTTCCACTGTCATGTTGTTGAAGATATCGTTAAACAGGTTGTAGTAGTGCACGTCAATGACTGTGTTGTCACGGCCAGCGACCAGCGGCAAGAACTCCTTCAGGTCAGCTTCCGGCCCCAGTCGATTAGCCATGATCGCATACGCAGTGGAGGAATGCTTCCTTATGGCACTGTAGCCAGCTTTGTAGTAATTGGTAAGGGCCTCAAGAGAGACTGCTGGTGATGAAGGCTCATTGATCAGTTGCACTGCAAGTAGGCTTGGGCTCATAGCATACCTGGTACAAGGATGAAATATCAGCAGATTAATGAAGTTGGATGTGTTGATTAACCTCTGAATATTCGGTATGAAAATGGAAAGATCTAATGAAAGGAAATGGAGAGCACAAAACCTGGCAGTTAGGAACTCAATGACTGCGACAGTCTGCTCTATGTTTTCCTCAGTCTTTCCCCATTCAGGAAAGCTGTCTCTGGCTCCGCTATGCTCCCACCCATTCTGCGATCCTGGGGCTCCGTGAAGATCTATTATCACATTAACGCCATATTTTCTGCACAATCAAGACCCAAATGTCGTCAACAACAGTCGCTGCTTCCCACACAACAAGCCAACATCTTTAAGCTTGACATGCTGCTCGGTGCAACTTACTCTGCCCATTGAAATGCATTGTCTAGAGTCTGTAAGGACCCCCCAACAAATGGCCAGGGAGGTGTTGGATCGCTGGCGATCCACCATCCCACTGGAATTCTTACAGCAGTCAAACCATTCTCAGCCACAAACTTGAAATCTTCTTCGATAATAAAAGTTTTCCAATGGTCCTGATAATTCATCACATCATCATTAATTCACGGAAGCTTCCTTGAATTCAATAATATAAACAAGTCAATTAACAGGCTGTTAGTTGACCATTTTCAGCCGACAAACAGCTTGGATGAATTGACTATTGTATCCGCATGGCTTGGCTTGTTATCCACCACGTGATCGGAGACTTTCTAATCAAGGAATAGCCAATTCCAATCGCGGCGTATGATTCTAGCAATCATTTTGAATTGGTAACTTTGCTTTGAATGATATAGATGAGGTCATCTAAGCCAGTCAGCCTATGGACGAGTTCTTCCGTTTGACCTATTCCACCCCCATTAACGCCACCTAAAAGAGTCGATGCTGTTGATTGAATACTACGAATCATACAAGTCATGGATTTCTTTACTCTTACGCTGAGAACTTCTGCTGCCTTCTCACGGCCATACCCATTCGTTATCTGGAATTCTCCTTGCATTGTGCCGGCAATCCTCAAGGTGAAAACTGACGGATCATCATCTCCCCAGTTGGAATTGTCTGAGAAATCAGCAGTCACCAAATGCTCCGTTCTCACCTGTTGCAACAGGAAAACCCAAGTTACCAACTGACCAACTCCATGTCGAACGCTTCTATAGCAATATCCAGATCTCATTTTAAAGAGTTTCTATCATGTAAAGAACTTGTTTTTGTTTTTTTTTTTAAAAAAAAAAAAGAACAAGAAAAACAAAAGAAAAACCAATCAAGTTATTCGCTGCTTCTTGCACCTGCACGAAATACCCATTTGGTGCTTTGATTCTAACTCGTTTTTTATCATCCTTGTTCCTCACAACCTCAAATGTTTCAGATGGGCCCGGCGTGGTGGAAACAGCGACTAGTCGAACTCCGGGTCGTTGCTTATCCAGTCCTACGAACTGTTTATTAAACACCCTCATTTGAAAAGTGGATTCATTGAGCCTCCACAGCTGTGACCAAAAGAGAGAGATTAACAACAAAGAGAAATACTCAAATTAACTTCCCACGAAAAGAAAAAAAAAGAATTTCTAGAGAATATACACTGAAAGCCTCCCATCCTGAAGCGTTTGTTCTGTTTGCAACAAGGATAGATCCGCCGCCACTCTCAGCAGTGAGATACTCCCTTTGGGTCACCGACATCAGTTGAATTTGGTTTCCATCCTAATCAATATGAAAACTATTGATTAGAAGAATGCCCACCAAAACCAAAAGATCCGAATCCTATGCACCTGCGTGCCAAATTTTTTTTTTTTTTTTGGAAATTTTTTAATAAAATTGTTAATATAAGATGTTTAACATATGTATTAAGTTTTATTATTTTTGAAGATTTGTATTTTTTTATTTTTTAAAAACAAAGATCAAATGACTAAAATAGCCATGTTTTAAAAAATAAAAAATATATAAATATTCAAAAATAATAAAAATTGTTCTATAAATTAAATATACCGAAATTAACAATCTTATAAAAATTTTAAAAAGTTAAAAAAATAAGTTTTTTGAGCAAAGTGCATTGAAGCTCAAAATTCCGTGTGCATAGGATCAAAAACTAAACAAAATCAAAAAGCACTCCATGTGCGAAACAGTGGAAAATTGTAAACTCGGGGGTGTTTGAGATTGGCGTACCAAAAGATCATTGTTTGGGATTCCATCGAAGAGGGATGGCTTTATCCACCCTTCTGTGACAAGCCAACCACCAAGATTCACTGCCTTATATCTGGAACTAGGCCTAAGCCTAGCAGCAAATGAAGGTGAGACGAGCAATTCCAAGGCATACAACCATAGAAGAAGCCATCCTGTCAAAAATGCGAACCTGCTCATATTCCCCTCACTCTGACAGAGAAGGACAATTTACTGCTCGGCGAGTTCTCATAACTACAGATCGTCAAACCTCTGGAAATATTTACCCAAAACGGAGAGTTGAAGGTATTGAATTCGAGAGTTAAAATTCAGGAAAACAGGTGGGTACGACTAAGACCATGGTGGAGAATTTGTGGATGGATCGGATGTTGAAATTCCTCTGAGCTCATCATCTCAACCGTTGGGAACGTCAAAATCCATGGGCGGCAAACCAAACGCCACCACGCCTCGCGTTTTGGGTAGCAGCCTTAAAACCACTACCTTCACTTCTCAAAAATATCAGTCTTCACCAATGATATTGGGATGAAAAAGCACGGGGATCAAAATAGTTCAGTGGAAGTTAAGTTGAAGCATCTTAATCTTCTTGGTTTTTGATTCAATGTATCATTCGCCTGTAAAAATTTCTTTTTTATTTTTAAATTTTTTTATGAAACAGTTAATCTAAGCGCATTTAAAATATGTATTAAGTTTTTACTTTTTTGAAAATTCGTATATATTTTCTATCTTTAAAAATAGGGATATTTAGATATTTTTAAATGACTAGAATACTCTTTTTTTAAAAAAGTAAAAAAAATATATACAAATTTTCAAAAAGGTAAAACTTAATACATATATTAAATATGTTTTGACTAACAATTCTATGAAACAATTTTAAAAAATAAAAAATTATTTCTTGCACTGTGGGTGCACTAGGTAAGGGCCCAATCTTCTTTCCAGGCTCCATCCGAAATGCACAGAACCTTGCGATCGAGGCCATTTATTTAATGCTACAACCGTTTATTTTAAATTGTTATTTATCGTTCTTGTATTATTTGGATAACATATACGACGTTTGTTACAAAAATTAGGGATAATACTTTCGACTTTTAGCCCCAGAAATCACAATCATTGGTAACAACTTACTGTTCTCTGTGTTATAATTAGATGAGTAAATCATGCATAAATATCACTACATCAGATAAACGGCTAAGATGTTGCGGATATCCTTTATCTGGACATCACTCGGCAGCGCTTGTGAGGGAACCATTTCAGAGATTACTATAATCGGAAGCATCGATATTGTGGGACAGAGACACAATGGCACGACTCACGAGGAGGCACTAGAATTGTCTCCGTGGACTTTTCTTTCCGATTTTCGTGGGTGTTGGGTAACCGTGTTAATGCATCGGGTTATATTATATGGGTTGCAGCTTAATTCTAATTTTAATTCATTTTAAAGATTTTAATTTTAATTTATTTATTAATTCTTGAAATCTTAATTTGTTTATTAATTTATTTAAAAAATTTCAACCTTTACTCATTTACAACTTATTAATAAATAAATTAATGGATTATTAACGGATTGTATAGTAGACAATCTTAAGGCTTAGACTCAGATACACTATGATCTTATATGGATAGGCAAAAGGGTGTTCTTGATGCATGAGAAATGAAAATAGGATAGTAATAATAAAAAAATAAAATTAAGACAGTAGTGAAAAAATAAAAATTATGTGGTGGGAGGAAAATATAACGAGAGAAAATAACCAAGAGGTTTATATTTATATATATATATATATAATTTTAATGTATTAAATAAATTAAATGGGTTAAACAGGTTGAACAGGTTGAACAGATTGAACAGGTTAAATAGGTTAAACAGGTTACTAAATGGGTTGACGAGTTATAAATTTTAATCTTAATTCATTTATTTAATTAAATTGTTAAATAAGTTGGCGAATCATAATCCATTTATTCAAAAATCCTAGTCCAAAAATCATTTATAAACAGGTCGGACGAGCGAATTGACTATGACCATTAACTCTTCTATTTTTATTTTTTTTTGGAAAGGGGGGGGCATGTTTCTATTTATGCAAATAAAGTCAATTTCTTTTTATAATTTATATTTATTATTTTTATATCTAAATCTTTATAAGATTTATCCGTATATAGATTTCAAGAAAATATGCATATAATTTGGAAATTTTTAGATATTATGTATTTATTTAGAAATTTAGCAGCTGTATATTCACTCTAAAATTATATTAAAAGTGTATTTTGAAAGAAGTAAAAGTAAAAATGGAAATTTTGAAATGAGAAATTTTCGAAAAAATGAGAAAGTAAAATTAAAATAAATATAGAAATATATAAAAGTATGTTAAACACAATTAAAATGTAAAAGGTTAGTAATAATAAAGAAAGTAAGGTATTTAGGTAATTAAGATATAAAATCACATCAAATTGTATATGATAACAAGTAGAAATTGTTCTTTGCTTTTCAATATTCATAAACCAAGCCTAAATATCTATATAAAGGTCTCTAATCAAACTTATTTTTGTCATCATAAATATATCGTATCCATTGATATATATCATAATGGTTTATAACAAAAAATTTATAAAAGTATTTTAGAAAGCAACTAATAGGGGTATTTTGTTCTGAATAATGGGTTGTACTCAGATGGTATTGGTAGGAATCCCAATGGTTTTTTTTTTTTTCTCCGCCAAGTTTCATGCAAATCTTGCAGATGTATTCAAAATTGTTAATTCAACATTGAAGCCATCTAATTTATAAATGGATTTAAGTGTTTTCCATTATTTATGTATAATTATATATTTGAGTAAGTGGAGGTTCTCGCAAAAGTTTCATGGAAACATAGGTCTCGCCAAATAGTAACCCTTGATTAATGATTATGGGAATGAATTATGATAAGACAAATCATAAAACCAAATAAATGGGATAAGACTTTTGAAATTTTTTTTTTTTTATTATTATTTTAAAAAAAGTAGGGCTTCATGAAGATGTCCATGGCTCCATGCTGTTAAATCATTATCAATTAAATGAGAGGAAACTTTTGAAGGGCCTTGTTGACTTGTAAGTTGTAACCGATCCAAATAAGCGAAAATGCAAAATGTGGAAATGAGAAGAAGCGTTGAAAGGGCTTTGCTCGCTTATAACCGCTGCCTAAATTAGCACATTACATCTGACTTGTAACCGATCCGCGCAAGCAAATTGTGAGCGGAAACCTTATCACTAATAAACGCTGACCTAATTAGGACATTACATCGATTCAATTCACTCCGTCGTTTCCACGTAAATTGCAATTATAGGATTATCAATTTCAGGTGCTTACAAGTTACAGGCATTCTCTAATGTCAACCGCCCACCGCACGTTGCATTGAAATTTGAGAAAAATCGTACATCTTTTGTTACATTCAAACTAATAAAAGAAAATATGCCTTCTAAAATACCATTTTGTGGGCTTTGTTTTATTTTAGAGCATGAACTTAGCACTAAAATCTTTAATCCTTACCATGCAACTTTCTTACGCAGTCATGGGGTTAGGGAATGCGGTACACATTTTCTTGATCAAGTAGAAAAACGCAAAAGATCAATGCGTAAATTCTACAATGTGATGTACTTATTCTTTATCATCCACTCCAAACTCCAGTGGTTGTTCACGTTCTTCAGTGTCCAGTAGGCCCACCCGAACGAGGCACGCCCATACACCTCTAGCTGGGTCTTTGCAAATTCCTGGTACTCCTCCTTTGTTGCTCCCTTCACTTGCCATTCAGCTACCCATTCCCCTGGCAATGCCATCAACGCCACGGATCAAAATGATAGCCCTTAAAGCATGAGATTATTTTCAGCAAACCATTTTTGGCACTCACCTACAAAGGAGAGAGGGCCATTGGATGTGGTCACCACATTCAGCTGTGTAGACCTATTAGTATGGACAAAATCTATGTTTTGTTCCACTGTCATGTTGTTGAAGATATCGTTAAACAGATTGTAGTAGTGCACGTCAATGACTGTGTTGGCACGGCCAGCCGCCAGCTGCAAGAACTCCTTCGGGTCAGCTTGCGGTCCCTGTCGACTAGCCATGATCACATAGGCAGTAGAGGAATGCTTCCTTATGGCACTGTAGCTGGCTTTATAGTATTTGGTGAGGGCATCGAAGGATGCTGCTGGTGAT
This sequence comes from Annona squamosa, assembly GCA_035584095.1. NCBI lineage: Eukaryota > Viridiplantae > Streptophyta > Magnoliopsida > Magnoliales > Annonaceae > Annona > Annona squamosa. The sequence goes on along the minus strand of JAXCLR010000050.1, from coordinate 77,851,910 downwards.
AAAGGCTCATTGATCAGTTGCACTGCAAGTAGACTTGGGCTCGGAGCATACCTGTTACAAGGATGAAATATCAGCAGATTGCTGAATTTGGGTGTGTTGATTAACACCTAAGTATTCGGTATGAAAATGCAAAGATCTAATGGAAGGAAATGGAAAGCACAAAACCTGGCAGTTAGGAACTCAATGACTGCAACAGTCTGCTGTATGTTTTCGTCTGTCTTTCCCCATTCTGGAAATCTGTCTCTGCCTCCACTATGCTCCCACCCATTCTGCGATCCTGGAGCTCCGTGGAGATCTATTATCACCTTCAAACCATACTTTCTGCACAAACAAAACCCAAATGTCGTCAAACAAGAATTACTTCTTCCCACCCAAAAATCCCACGTCTTTATGCATGAAATGCTGCTCGGAGCAACTTACTCTGCCCATTGAAAAGCATTGTCTAGAGTCTGCAAGGAACCCCCAACAAACGGCAAGGGAGGTGTTGGATCGCTGGCGATCCACCATCCCACTGGAATTCTGACAGCAGTCAAACCATTCTCAGCCACAAACTTGAAATCTTCTTCAACAATGAAAGTTTTCCAATGTTCCTGATAATTCATCACCTCATCATTAATTCATGCAAGTTTCATTGATTTTAATAATATAAATAAGTCGAGTCGTGGGCTGTTAGTTGGTAACTTTCAGCGGACAAATAGCAAGGATGAATTGACTATTGTATCAGCATGGCTTCGCTTGTTCTCTGCCACTTGTTGGGAGACTTTCTAATTAAGGAATAGCAGATTCCAATCGTAGAGTATGATTCAAGCAGCCATGTTGAACTGGGAACTTTGCTTTGAATTATATAGATGAGGTCATAAAAGCCAGTCTATGGGCGAGTTCTTCTGCTTGACCTATTCCGCCTCCATTAACAGCACCTAACAGAGTCAGTAGACTCAGTACTGTTGATTGAATACTAATCATAGAAGTCATTAGATTTTGTTTCTCTTACTCTGAGAACACCCGCTGCCTTCTCACGGCCATACCCATTGGTTATCTGGAATTCTCCTTGCATTGTGCCGGCAAACCTCATGGTGAAAACTGATGGATCATCATCTCCCCAGTTAGAATTGTCTGAGAAATCAGCAGTCACTGAATGCTCTGTCGCCACCTGTTACAGCAGGAAAACCCTCTTTACCCAACTGGCCAACTCCATATAAAACTATTCTATAACAAGATCTGGATCTCATTTTAAAGAGTTTCTGTCATGTAAAGAACTTGTAGCCAAAGAAAAAGAAAAACTAATCAAGTTATTCGCCGCTCCTCGCACCTGCACGTAATACCCATTTGGCGCTTTGATTCTGACTCGATTTTTATCATCCTTGTTTCTCACAATCTCAAATGTTTCGGATGGGCCAGGTGTGGTGGCAACAGCGACTAGTTGCAGTCCTGGCCCTTGGTTGTCCAGGCCAATGAACTGTTTGTTGAACACCCTCATTTGAAAAGTGGATTCGTTGAGCCTCCACAGCTGTAACCAACAAAAGTGGATTCGGTGAGCCTCCACAACTCTAACAGAGAGAGAGAGATCCAACAAAGAGAAATACTCAAAACTTCTCATGGAAAAAAAAGAGAGAATTTTTAGAGAACATACACTGAAACTCTCCCATCCCGAAGCGCTTGTTCTGTTTGCAACAATGATCGATCCGCCACCCTTCTCAGCAGCGAGATACTTCCTTTGGGTCACTGACATAAGTTGAATTTCGCTTCCGTCCTAATCAGTATGAAAACTGTTGCTTAGAAGAAGGCCCACCAAAGCACGAAAAACAGAAAGCACCCTAAATGCAAAACAGTGAAAAACGTAGACCGGGGAGTGTTTGAGATTGGCTACCAGGAGATCATTATTTGGGATTCCAGCAAAGAGGGATGGCTTTATCCACCCCTCGGTGACAAGCCAACCTCCAAGATTCACTGCCCTGTACCTGGAACTAGGACTAGAACTAGGCCTAGCAGCCAGTGAAAGTGAGACACACAATTGCAACGCACATAACCATAGAAGAAGCCGTCTTGTGGAAGATGAGTACCTTGCCATCTTCCCCTTGCTCTGATGAAGGAAAAGTTGCTGCATGGAGCGGTACTTATATCAGAAGATCGTCAAACCTCTAGAAATATTTACCCAAAATAGGGTGGTTGAAGATATTGAAATTGAGAGAGATATGGAATCGAAACTCAGGAAAAGGGAGGCGTTGACTTATTAGGTGTGAAAATGAAACCTCAAAATGTTCGTCCACTTGGAGGGGTTTGACTGCGACCATGGTGGGGAATTTGCGGATGGATCAGATGTTGAAATTCCTTTGAACTCATCATCTTAGCGGTTAGGATGATACGGATCACAGTGAAATTATGCACAATAAAATAAAATTAAATAAACGATAACAAGATTACCCACCGGAGACACTAAAATTTACGTAAGCAATCCTCCAACTTCGAATGAAAAAAATAACAAAAAAAAAAAAAAAGAGAATAATCTATTATAATAAACAGGTTACGGAGAACACGTAAGAATGATTCACACTTGTTCTTTAGATGTCTCATGTACATCTTAAATAAGAATATTCTAATAATCCTCTCTCTCATGCCTCAATTGAATATCTCTCAAAGTTCTTTCGAATCTCTAACTTATACCATTATAAATACTACTCTTGTAAGTTCTTAGGCAAGACCAATACATAATCTCCAACTTATAAAACTAAATTACATAGAGTATAGACCAATGTTGTCAGAACCGAACCGTTGATTGAACCGGTAAATGAACTAGTCTGGTTCGAACCGGTTCAACCGGTTAAACAAACCGGTTTGAACCGATGACGTCAGCATGACATATTTATGACGTC
>JAXCLR010000050.1:77822265-77833613 GCA_035584095.1 Annona squamosa | reverse complement strand
GTTAAAATAGATAGGTTAGTTGTATGGATAATTGTGTAGAAATGATTGAAAAGTAGGGTAGTTTGTGTAAAAAAATATGAAAAAATAATTAAAAAATAAAGTAATTATGAAGAGTGAAAAGTTTTAGATTGAAAAGTTTTAATTAACATTTTTTATGCTAAACAAACACACCCTACATCTCTTTTCAAAATAATTTTCACATTTTAAAAACATAAGTATCATGATTTTCTCATCGGAAAAAAAGTATCATGATTTTCTCTTTTTATTTTTATATTTTAATCTTTTTTTACAGTTATCTTATTTAATATAATTGACTTTTTATTTTTATTTTATCTTTATTATATTACAATTACATATATTAAAATGAAAAAATTATTCACAAAATAAGAAAAGCATATTATTACTTTTTATGAATGAAAAAATATTTTTAAAGAGGAAATCTTCCTCTCATCCCTCATCCAGTCAAACGTTTTGAAGATGGTCAAGGATATCTAATTTAAAATTATTAAAATATCATTGATTTTTAATAATTTTAAAAAATATATTTAAAAATTTTCAAAATTGATAAAAATTGATATATATTAAACATATTTAAATTAATTATTTTTGTAAAAATAATTTTGAAAAAAAAAAAGTTGTACGCAGCAGGGTGCGCTGAGAAAACTGCAGCCCCTCAATATTGTGGATGTGTTTATTTGGGGCCAAAATATGTGAACTAAAACTTTTCAACTTAAAACTTTTCATTCTTTATAATTATTTTATTTTTTTAATTATTTTTTCACATTTTTCTATACAAATGATCCTCCTTTTTAATTATTTCTACATAACTACCCATACAACTAACTTATTTATTTTAACTTTATTCTCTCTACTCCTCATCATTACTCTATTATATTATATTATTTTTTATCAATTTGATAATTTCTACCTTCAAAACTTCTCATTAAAAATTTTACCATTAACAAAACCCATCCCGTATGCATTAAATCCGGGTTACGTGGAATTCTCCTCGTTCTTCGGACGTTCGCCTTCATCTCCACCTTAACAATAGTAACAGTAGCTTCTTGCTACTTCATTCCTCAGCCCTCTCCGTCATCATCCCCTACTGCATCAAACACAAGAGTTGCATGGCATTGGCTTTTTGAAATGATTCTCTCCGGGCGCCCAAGCAAGCTGTAGCAGGGCCGGCTGGCTTCTGACAACCTTCTACTCCCTAGCAATAAGGGACACCATGAGTTTCGATACGTAAATGTCCAGACCGGCAGCCATGTCGGACAGCTGCTGACACCAGCAGCACATCAGTTCGGAATTCCGGTTCTCCACCCTCAACTGTTTCTTCCACATGCTGCATATACGCCTGCCTGTCAAGGTCTCGGTTCGAATCCTAATAAAAACGTCAGACTAATTATTTAAAAACCAACCATAGAACTCTCCAATCTACGATTACTTCTATACCATTCAGATTCTAATTGTCCATCTGCACCTGCATTTACATAAAACTCAAGTGGGCAATTATCTCATGGGCAACATTTCGAAAACTAGAGAGGGAAAGTGGAGGAGAGCAGTAGCAGGCTGCAGTACGGCACTTCGATTCTATTCCCTGCACTGTTCGCCACAGTCGTCGCTTTCACTAGCCCATGTTTTCACGTCCCTCGAGGTCTCTCCCCTTCTTCCGTCCATTGTTACAAATGGATATCAGTGTGCATAGATTACCTCCTCTTCGGCTAAACGGCAATCTTTCTTACCAGGAGAGACGATGATGGATGGTCGAGCGAGGAACAGAGAACGCAGCCCTGATCGAGGGAGAGTCGGCATGCAGCAGCCGACGAAGGTAACAAAACCCACCTTCCGAAAAGTCCAGGTCTTGTATTATCTCAGCAGGAATGGGCAGCTCGAACACCCCCATTTCATGGAAGTCTCTCATCTCGCTAACCAGCAGCTCCGTTTGAAAGGTGCACAGCATTTTCTTCAAACATACTCTTCTTTTTTCACATTTATTCTTTAAAAAATTCACTCCTCTTTTCTTTTTTCGTTTTTTTTCCCCCTCATTTGCATAGATGTGGTGAATCGGCTAAGTATTCTGAGGGGAAGGGGCATGCCATCTCTCTTCTCCTGGTCTTGCAAAAGGTGTGTGGGTGGCATTTTTTTTTCCTCCTTTGGTGTATTTTCTTCTTCCTAGTTCTTACTCTCTGGTCCTTCTGTTGCTGCCTCAGGAGCTACAAGAATGGATACGTTTGGAACGATTTGTCAGAAAACGATGTGATCTATCCAGCTGAAGGAGCTGAGTACGTGCTCAAAGGTTCGGAAATAATAGAAGGGTGCGCAGGTTAGTGTTCTGCATGCCACCTTAGCCACGATTTCAGAGAAAACCCAGATTCATTTCCTCCGGATTTTTTCTTCATGGGCAGAGCGTTTTCAGCAGCTGGAAATGAGCAACAGGAAACAGAGCCTCGGGGGAAAACCGCAAGCGAAATACGGACTCGGGATGGGACTCGGAAACAGAAACGGAGATGCAGAAGAAATGCGGTACGAGGACGAGGAGGAGGAAGAAGAGAAACGAAGCAACAGCAGCCCGTACACACCCCACTCTCGATGTTCCAGAGGCGTCTCAACCGACGAAATGGAAGAAAACGAGAACCCCAAATCCCGAAGCAATACAACCGAGCTGGCCGTGGAAGACAGCTCCCCACCGTCGTCTTCTTCGACGCTTTCTGAGAAAGCTCACAACAGCACTTCCCAGCGGTTCGAAGACTGCGACACGGGGGCGGGGCCTGTCGGGATTCGGAACTCGGTCCTGCTGCAACTCATCGCCTGCGGAGGCTCTGTTCCTACGGCGAAGAGCTTCAGAAGTTCAACCGAGTTGAAACATGCAAGCGGTGGGGGTAGGAAGAGCAGCAGCTTGCATAAAGGCGTTCTCTGCAAGGCTGCTGCTGGTGGGAAATCGCCAATGGCGGAGGAAGACGAGATCAACTACATGTCCGAGAATCCGAGATTCGGAAATCTGCAGTCGGAAGACAAGGAGTTCTTCAGCGGGAGCATCGTGGAGTCGATGACCCAGAGCCGAGTGGCAGAGGAGCCGGTCTTGAAGAAATCGTCTTCCTACAACGAGGAAAGGTATGTCTGTCTGTGATTGAGAATGGCTAGGATTGAAAAAATTTGTGTAAGTCGATAGTAATATAGGTAATATCCGGCTGGGCAGGAGTATGAAAGCGGAGCTGGCGGGAGCAGCAGAGAAGAAAGAGGAAGAGGAGAAGTGCTTGCAAGGAAGATGCATTCCCATGAAGAGATGTTCCTACAGGAGCAACAATAAGAAATGAGGTTGCTAGATTTCTATACAAAGATGTTCCTACTTGAGGCCTGTATGTGTGCCGTACCCTTCATTGTATTTATGTGGGACACGTAAATTTCTTCTTCTTCTTTTTTAATCTTTCCTTCTTCATTGAGATTTATTAGTGATGTACTAGTATTCTTGTCCCACTGATGAATCACCTTAAAGTTCTCCATAAACTATCAAAAAATATTATGGAAGGTGAAGATAATCAAGTGAGATGGAAACGTAGAAAAAGAGAATGTTGCGGGGGCTGCAGAGAGAAGATAAAGCCAGAAGATAGGAATAGTTTATACCTTATTCGGAGGTCATGGGTCATTGATCATTCCTTTGTTCTTATCAAGTCATTGTCATCAGTCCATCGTTTCCCTTTTTATCTATGATTCGCATGGGTTGGATGAGGGATGACGGGTACGAGCGTGTGACGGTATGAAATCCTACCTTTGAAATGCGGAGAGGACAAGACAAAAGCCCATGCTCTTATTGAGCTCAAGGGGGGTGACATGCCACTACTTCTGTGGAATCCGACCCATGGGCTTTCCTGGTCCCTGTAATTTTTTGACATTAACATTTATGTTAATAAAAAAAACTAAATTATTTTCATTTATACTAATGATTTTAAAAGTCTTTCATCTATACTTATATTTTTTTAAAAATTAATTTCATTCGTGCCAAGACGGTTAAGTTCTCAAGTTATATTGTTGGGAATGAAGACATTTAAAATTATTGATATAAAGAAAAATAATTTAAAATTTTTTGTCGGAATGTTTGTTAATGTTTTTTTTGGGTCCCTACAACATACATCTCAAGTTATTTTTGGCCAATGGGGATTAATGAGGCTTTTTTTCTTATTTTCAATAAATTCTGTTCAAGAGTCCTTGAGAATCTAAGATACCCTAATGATAAAAAAAACTTTCCTAAAATAAATGGTACGATTACAATAGTCATTTACAAAGTCTGTTCATTCAATTTCGTTTCTAAAAATGATGTTTCAATGTAAGGTCCAAATAAATAGAAAATAAAAAGCTACCTTTCTGCCAGTTCTGTTGATCTTTTCCCTGTGTAGCACCCGCCGCGAGTGCTACGATAGGCTCGGAATGGTTTCTTTTCGCCTTGGAAATATGGATCATGTTGGATGGGTTTTCAACGCTTTTAAGACAACAACGTGGGCTTAGTTTTCCTGCGTCCACAGGGGGTAAAACGTGTTAGGATTCACGGTTTTTGGAAAGGTTGGCGTATGAGTGTTCTCTTGTAGATTCGGCAACATAACGGCTAAGACGGGGCTTTTCGTACATGGGTCAAGACACAAATCCGGCAGCATAACGGTAACGTATTATGCTGGAATCTGTGGACCCACGTGCACCTGCTTTGCCGGGGCGTTAACTCAAACACGCACGCAAAAATAAAGAAAAAATAGAGTCGTCACTGATCTTTAAAGGGAGATCAGCCCCTGTTTAATAAATTAAGACACTAGTTGTACAGAGCTCGGGTTCCGGCCTTCGGGTTGAAGCAAATATGGCAAAATCTGCCAACCCGAGGCAGTTTACATGGGCATGAAAAGGGAGAAATAAAAGATTTAAGAGAATGAGAGATGGAAAGGGAAAAATGGAAAGAGAAGTGTGGAGCTTGATGAACAGGAAAATCGGGATGCCGGGGTTATGCTACAGAATCCCGTCCTCCCTTCTGGGTTGCCTCTCCAAGTGTGCCTCAAGTGAGGGGGGTGCTCCTCTTTTTATAGATGTAAGAGTGAGCTTTGGGCCACTTAGGGTCATGGACTAGGTCCATGGGCTTGAGCTTGAGGTGAGAGCATGGGCCTTAGGCCACTTGAGGTGTTGGACTTGATCCATGGGCTTGAGCTTGGAGTGAGAGCATGGGCCTTAGGTAACTTGAGGTGTTGAACTTGGTTCATGGGCTTGAGCTTGGCAGGCTCTTTCCATTGTAGCTTAGAACTTGATGGGCTAGAGCTTGGCTAAGCCCGTTGTTTTGGAAGGGCCGTTGTAGAGAAGCCTGCTTCTGAGGCTTAGTGGGCTGCATTGTGGAGCCCGTTGAGGTGGCCTGTAAGAGCTTCGCTCTTGTGGGCCTAGTCTGGTTGTTAAAGAAGCCTGTTTCAAAGCTTGGTGGAGCTTCGCTCCTGTGGGCTGAGTTCAGAAGAGCCTGCTTAACTTGCTTAAACCTTCTTTTGCCTTGAATTTACTTGGGCTTAGACCTTTTCCACGTGTTGTACATTTTGTGCTTGAGGGAGGGGTGTCAACAGCTGTCACCCTTTGCCAGAGACGTCTTGACGATGAATGACAAAGTGTCGGACACCTCTTTTGGCATTGACCTAAACACTCTTTTCTTTTTTCCTTTTTTTTTCTCTTTTTTTGTTTTTATTTTTTGTGTTTTTTTTATTTTTTTGGTCACTTCGCAATTTCTGCGAACTCACGATGTTTCTTTTGGGGAGAGTGGTCCTTTTTTTAAAAAAATTGTGGACTTATTGGCTTGTTTTGTATTAGTTTTGAATCCGGATAATTTCGCAATTTCCAGAGATTGCGGGGAGCTTTATGCCATTTTATCGATTTTTAGCGTCTCCGATGGGGGCCCTATTCTTTGGTTTCCATTTTCTCTTTTCTTGCTTATCTCCGCCGATGTGGTCTCCTCAATTTTTGACTACTGTTGCTGCTAACATCGTCGTCGCCGCTGCTGCAGTGCGGTCGATGTCACGTTGCGGTGCCGCCATTGGAATTTCTGCCCTATTTCTGGTGCTCGTTTGCTACTGTCGCCAACTTTCAAATCCTTCCCCTTTTTTTTGTTCTCCAGCAAAGCTCTTGCTCAAGTAATTGCTGGCGTTGTCTTCTACATCTCCGGTTGTTGCTGTTGTCATTCCCCTTTCTGCCCCTAGTTGCCATCATCGACACTTGCTTAGGGTGCTGCTGAATCGCTCCTTCCTCGGCGCTGGTTGGGCCATTTTGCTTCTAGTTGCCGAACATTGCAGTGTGGTTGGCCATTGTTTGGTTTAGCTGGTACTCCCTTGTATACTATCATTCCTCTTTTGCTTGTTGGTTGTTATGCACTATTTGTCAATTGCCAGTAATTTTTATGACCTTTGCTTGATGATGAGCGGGGTGGAGAGCCTTAATTTCTATTACCAATTGTGGAGTATGAGGATGCCTTAGGATATCTCTCAAGCAACTTTTCTGTTGTGATGACTTTTATCCTCTCCTTCCTTTTTAGGAGCTGTTGAAGGTGGTTTTTGACATTCTGTGGTGCTTCCTTTATCACGCTTTGTGATGGAGTCTGTAGCTTGAAAAGGGAAAAAGGGTGACCCATTCTTGTTTTTTTCTTTCTTCGTGCCTTTGCACATGACCGCCATCTTTTCGTCTTTTGAGTTGAAATATTTTGTAATCTTATTTTTGCACGATATGGTTACCATGATGATTTTTCTCTTGTTTCCAAATTGCTCATATTTGAAGGGATTGTTGCCTTCTTTTGTAGCCATGTGGTAATTTTATGGTTGCCCTTCTGCTTGGCGAATGCACGATCTTGTTGCAAATGCTGTGGCGAGAATGCTCGGTGGATGCACGATCTTATTGCAAGTGCCCCTATTCTAAAAGAGAGTTATTATCTGTGGTACACGAAGTATGGGTGCACTGCTTGGGCTCCAGATTTATTCTCTGATGGTCGTCACGCGGCTCTGGGTGGTGACGTCCTTACTCAGGCTAGGGCTGCCAGTGGGATGCATTGAAAACTTTACTTCATCTTTTTTTTTTGGCCAAATTGTATTTTTGGTAGATCTACATGCTTGGATGCCCTATTTTGGATATAAAGCCGTGTGAATACCGGCTTATTTTTTAGATGACTTTCTTGTCTCATACTTTTGATGTATGTATGGGATATGTTGCTTCTGCAGGGCATTAATCTTGTAAGGCTTTTGTCTTTGATTTATCTCGAGATGTTTTAATCCTTTGAAGGCCGTAGGCCATTGAGAATTTTGCGCGAGGCCGCCGTGTAGCCATTATATATATAAACCTAAACACTTTCCAAGTCTGTCAGCGTCCTCCTTGATTTCTGCGATCTGCCTGCTGAAATTCGAATTTTACGGGTAAATTTCCGTACTTCCCAGATTTTGCGCGATTTTTCCGCGATCCGTACTGGTGAAATCCGAATTTTCTATGTACGTGCCGTACTTTCCAGATTTTGCGTAATTTTCTCTTGTGTTCGGCTCAAAATCCCTTCATCATGCTTTTTGCACTTGCCCTTCAAGGCTACAGGGTTGCTACGGATGTCTGCAAGTTTGCTTTGAGAGCGGCGCCGTGGAACCCTGAAACTTTTTAGGTCGTCGAAGTCTGTTTTCGGCAGCAGCAATTTAGCAATTATGGATTGCTCCCATTTTCATAGAGAGTGCAGAAAGGTGGATGTCATCCTTTTTCTCATGTAACCTTGCCTCCTGGATCTCAAATTTTGTTTGAGGCAAGATGGAATATAATGTAAAACTAATATGTGTCCTTTTTCTTCAAAATTGTCTGCCCCCATGCTTCGGGATGATATAGATGCATTTTTGTCCACTTTTTCCTCTTCAGCCTTCGTTTGTAAATTATCTCTTGTAGCTTGAATTTAATGCTTCTCTGACATGCGACTTTGATAGGCTGCCCACATGCTTCTCTGGCATGCCCCTAGCCTTTTGTTTTTTGTACGGTTTTTGCCCCTTGTGAAATATTATCTTCACTAGTTGTTGGCATTTTTCCTGCCAAGCTTGATGGAAAGACTGTCTGGTAGCCAGTTTGAAATATCCCTAGTGGATGTGTTGACAAAGATATTTTATGGCGGTAGTTGATAGATGATGGTTGTGTGCCCTACGCATTCTGTAGCTTTCGGGGTTAACCTTATTGGGTGTTCGACTTCGTCGACATTGCTTATGTTGATGACGGTTTGTTGATTCTCTTTATATGTCTTTGCTTGATTGTCTGTACGAGGGATAACTTCATTTATGACTTGTAGATAGTCTTTTCCATTTGGCTTTTCTTGTGCAGGAATTTCTTGAGATTTGTGCTCTTTAGCTAGCGTTTTCTTTTCTGAGGTGTTTGTCTACTTTGTTGATAAGATTAATATTTCACCTTCCGTGTCCGGGCATGGTTGTGTAGATGATGATGACGATGATTGCTTTAGAGAAGTGTAAGGGGCTTTAAAGTTTTCTTCTGCATTTTTAGACTGTGGGCATGTTGGTTGGTTGATTGAAATGAATACATTTTCTAAGGAGAAGTGGGGCAAAGTTAGTTGACTTGCTATTTTGGGTGGAGTTCTCGGATTTGTAGGAAAAGTATTTGAGGATGTTCTTCGGACAATAGGAGATTTATGCAACATAGGATTCTCTTGCATAGGCTTGATAGGTTTTCCCAATAAAATTATTGGCTCAACACATTTTCTTTCAAGGACGACAGAGTTGGCATTTCGGACTTGTAAAATGATAGGAGCATTATAGGGTTGGACTTTTGTTATGGAAATAGAATGGTCGAAGTTTTGGCATTACCCTTGACAAAATTGACTTCCATGTCGATGTCCACTATTTAAGATGTCTGGCTTACTGGTTCAGGATAAATAGCATTCTCCTATTGTGGCCATGGGGAGATGGTGTCATATCTGATTCCCGCCTCCACTTGGTCCCCGGCTTGAGTGAAGTTGACATATGAGTGAGAGATGAGGTAGCCCGAGATGCTCGGGTGTGCTGAGTTGATGATGATGGAGATTTGCTCGTCCAATAGCAACAAACTTTTCATCTTCGTTGCCAAGGCACGCCATCTAGCCACGTACTCTGAGAATGTTTCGTCCTTTTTTTGTTTTAGCGCTTCGAGGTTGGCTCTTTTGGGAGCCATGTTTAGCTTGTACGAGAAGCGGTCTATGAAGGCTAAGGAAAGCTATTCCCATATTTTAATTAACCGGCAATCAAGTGATGTATACCACTCTAAAGCGTCTTTCTTTAAGCTATGTTGGAATAGCCTTATTAAAACTTCTTTGCTCTTCACCAAGGCGTATAGGATGCCGCAAAAGGTTTTGAGATGAGCCATTGGGCATGAGTCTCTTTCATATGCGGGAAGAGCCAGTATCTTGAACTTCTCAGGTAGCTTGATGTCGGGGAACGAGCATAAATCTTCTATTTTGGCCGAGGGTAGGCAATTCCCTTGATGTTGTCGAATTCGTTCATCCATTTCTTTCAGTTGATTCTGAAATTGGTTCTTAAGGTTTTGGATTTTATTGCAGTCTTGTTCTAAGATCACCTCATTTTCTTTATAGTGATCATTCCTTGATTTGTGGAAAGATTATTGAGGTCCTCCGTCTTGCTCTATGTTCAGATTTTGAAAATAAAATGGTGGTGTAGCCGTAGTTTGGCTATCAATTAGAGGTTGCCTCATGTTTGACAAGGCTTCTTCTAACTTTTGTATCATCTTGTCCATAGTCACCATATAAGCTTCAATGGATTATTCGAGCTGGTGATCGCGTTCTTCATGCAGTGAGGATTGTTCGGACTCCATCCTAGCCGTTTTCAATCTAGTAATCACAGGGCTTCAATCCACGGTTGACTTGCTTTGCCTTTGTGCTATGGTGAAGAACCTGAGCAATTAATGAAAATGGTTAGCACTTATAAACAGATAATAAAAAAGATCATCTCTTGGATGGATGCTTGGAGGTCCAGGTCCTTTCGTGTTCTTTGCAAATTTTATTTGTTTTAAGTTCCATGCGTGAGAATGTTCGAGGTTCACAGGTTCTTGTTTGCCTAAGGCGTATTTGGAAAAGTAACCAGTTTGCTTAAAGCGTTTCTGGAAGTATGACCAGAAAACTCCTAGATTATGAAAAAAATGTGATTCTACGTTGGATTATTTTTTTACGTTAATTGATTTTAGATTTGCCGGAGGCCCTTACTGTAGGCTTGTTTTATGTGTCTGGACGATTACGAGACGATGTTCAATGGTTCTCCACTTTTGCGGGTCCTTTGCTATTCAAGAGCCGAATGCCTCCGGACCTAAAAACTTGTTAGGTTTCTGCGTGATTTGGGTAGAAACGCCAGAAACTTGCTGCCGGAAGACAGAAAAGCTCTGGGAATTTGCTGTTCAGCGAGGAAGAAGCTCCGATCTTCAAGTTTCTGTCCCCATTGTGCCCGGTGTAGACCAGCAACGCCGTCCCCAGTGAAGTCGCCAAGCTGTAGCACCTGCCGCGAGCGCTACGATGGGCTCAGAATGATTTATCCTCGCCTTGAAAATCTGAATCGTGTTGGATGGGTTTTCAACGCTTCCAAGATAGCAGCGTGAGCTTAGTTTTTCTGTATCCGCATGGAGTAAAATGTGTTAGGATTCATAGTTTTTGGAAAGGTTGGTATATGAGTGTTCTCTTGTAGGTTCGATGGCATAACGACAACATATTATGCTGGAATCCGTGGACCCGTGTGCACTCGCCTTGCCAGGGTGTTAATTCAAACACGCATGCAAAAATAAAGAAAAACAGAGTTGCCACTAATCTTTAAAGGGAGATCAGCCCCTGTTTAATGAAATAAGACACTAGTTGTACAGAGCTCGGGTTCTGGCCTTCGAGTTAAAGCAAATATGTCAAAATCTGCCAACCCGAGGCGGTTTACATGGGCATGAAAAGCGGGAAACAAAAAATTTGAGAGAATGGGAGAAATGGAAAAGGGAAATTGGGAAGAGAGGCTTGGAACTTGACGAGTGGGAAAACCGGGATGCCGGGGCTATGCTGCAGACTCCTGTTCTCCTCTCTGAGATGCCTCTCCAAGTGTGCCTCAAGTGAGGGGGGTGCTCTTCTTTTTATAGATGTAGGAGTGGGCTTTGGGCCACTTGGGGTCATAGACTTGGTCCATGGGCTTGAGCTTGAGGTGGGAGCATGGGCCTTGAGCCACTTGAGGTATTGGACTTGGTCCATGGGCTTAAGCTTGGAGTGAGAGCATAAGTGTTGACACTCCACCCTCGGGGACCAAAGATGGATAAATTGAAATGGATTCCAAGCCCAACCAAATTCAATGCAAAAGAAAATTCAA